>BQNB010001506.1:5646-25012 GCA_026074375.1 Tanacetum coccineum
ATACAAATGCAAAACAAACATATATTTGGCAGTTTTTGTCTGTTTTTGGTCATTTAAGCTCGTTTTTAGAGGTAAAAGATATGTGTAATTAAGCACTTATCACCTACCAAAAAGCACTTTGAAGCTATCAAACGTGTCTTTCGGTACTTGAAAGGAACCATTAACATGGGTCTTTGGTATCCAAAAGACAACGCCAGCTTATGCAGACGCGGATCATGCGGGATGTCAAGATTCAAGAAGAAGTACGTCGGGAAGTGCTCAGTTTCTTGGAGATAGATTGGTTAGCTGGTCATCAAAGAAGCAAAGAAGCATGGCAATATCAACCACAGAGGATGAATACATCGCCATGTCTGGATGTTGTGCTCAAATCCTTTGGATGCGATAACAGCTCAAAGACTATGGATTTGACTTTAATAAAACTCCTCTGTACTGTGACAACAAAAGTGCTATTGCTCTTTGCTATAACAATGTCCAGCACTCTCGCTCTAAACACATCGACATACGACACCATTTCATCCGAGAGCAAGTGGAAAATATAGTGGTTGAACTCTACTTCGTGGAAATGAAGTATCAGCTTGCAGACATTCTCACCAAAGCATTACCAAGAGAATGGTTCGAATTTCTTCTTCCACGCCTTGGCATGAAGAGTTTGACCCCTGAAACTCTCAGACGTCTTCAAGAAGGAGAGGATGAGTAAACAGAATGTCTTAGTGTATCCTTTGTAAATAGGCCAAAAATATATATATATAGATATATATTCTTAGGAAATATTTTACTTTAATTTAAAATTAATTAATAGTAATAATAATAAAATTCTTAGGAAATATTTGAAGTCTTTTGGAATTACTAAAAGGCTTGCAATTACTTCAAATTGCAACCCGGTTTGATGTCTGGGCATGGATTACTTTATATCCATGCTTTATGGGAGTATAGTAAAACAATGGTGAGGGAAGAGCTGTTCGCCTGTTCTTTTCCTCTCAATCAACGACTACAGCTCTTTCAATAGAAAACGGGTCGTTGTTTGAGGGGGAGAGTAAATGGAAAAAAATCTAAGGGGTTCTAAAAGACTGTTGGATGCTATGAAAGTGTTGTAATTATAAGATGTTTGTTGTATTCTAATGGGTTAATATTTGAAGGGGAGTTATTTAATTTAATGATTAGGGTTTAAAAAGCATTTGCACTTTGTTTCCTAGCCTTATTAACCAATAGAGAATAAGGTGCCAATTGCCAATCTTAGAAAAGCTTAGAAATACTTAAAACAAAAAATAAAAGAAGATGGAAACCTAAGGGACTGAATCTGCCAACTTTCTAACTTAGGAGTATAAAAGAGGCGGCGAGTTGGCTATTGGTCAAACCTTTCAAAAAACGGTCAATGACAAAACACACACTCTCTCTTTCACGCATCTCGCTGCCAAGAACCAAACCTCGAATCTTTGATTTCCAGTTTTTTTTGCAAAGGTATGTATCGGTCCTTAATCTATATCATTTATTCAGTGTGTATATCAAAGGAATCGAATGAAAACACAGTAAAAAGTGTATAAAAAATAGATCTAGGTCGTTAACATGTAATACAATGTAGTTTGTAAGGAGTGATAGTTGTCGGGAATTGTTCATAAGGGTATATTACTAATAAGATTTGATGTGTGGTTTTCTATCTCAAACAATAGTAAATGATTTGCCTATGATTCTTAATGGCGGGTTGTAGTTTAGAAAGTAAATGTCTGTGTGTTTGATGGAAAGAATGGTTGTAATGTATATCTGATGCGTAGGAATGCCCTAGGATGTGATTAGTTTTGACAAAGGAGGTGCGTGGTTTGAATTTTAAGAATCCAGTCCGAATGGCGAGTTGCTTATGTTTCTAGGTGGCGAGTTGGTTATTTTATTATTTTTGAATAACTAACTCAACCCGCTGGTTCAAACGGCGGGTTGATTCACAGCGAGTTGCCTAACGGCGGGTTGACTCATAGCGAGTTGCCTAACGGCGGGTTGATTCACAACGAGTTGCCTAACGGCGGGTTGACTCATAGCGAGTTGCCTAACGGTGGGTTGATTCACAGGTTTCCGGTTTATGCTTAAAAGGCGGGTTGACTCACAGCGAGTTGTCGAATGGCGAGTTGGCCAACAACGGGTTGAATAACAGAAGGTTGCCATAATTTTCTATTATTTTATTCCAACAGGTAAACCGTCGTCTCTTGGCGGTTTGGTCGAATATTTTTATATATTAAAATATTCAACCCGCCCTTTTCTTTTTTTTTCGCAGCGTTAGCTCGATCACCTAACGGCGAGTTGGCATAAATGCCTGGCGGCGGTTTGGGCTAAGTTTCATATTTTGGCCCATTGAGCCAATAATCTATCAAGGCCCCTTTGAATGACCCAGTTGCTTTTCTAAACCCCCTATCCGGCTTATTAACAAGAAATGATCCAGTTGATAATTGTAGTAAGATTTAATCACACCAGAGTTACCTCTTTTATAATCAATCGTGAACGACATGACTTTAATCAATGCCAAAGTTCTCTTCTAACATCGATTCTCTGCAATTTTGTCTTCTTTGTTAAATAGTTTGTGGGCCTTTGCAGAATACGACGGCAGAACAAAATGTTCCCACTCACCTCCTAATAAGAACAGATGAGTCAAATTGTACCTCGCACTCAGTGGTTAACAATCGGAAAATTCAACCTATTTTCAATGCACAAAAGATTCAAAAAACACCCATCTTTCAGAATATCATAGACATCCTGAGTAATACCAACTCTTCCAAGCATTCTCTGCTCATCAAGATGTTCCAGCTATCACCCTCAACATTTCTGGAACACATGAAAATAATGAGAAGACTGGGTTTTAATGGTTTGTTTCAAAGTTGATAACAATGGTTCGATCTATGTGCTGACATCTCAGAAAGGCATAGGCAATTACTCCTGTCAACCCTACTCACCCTTTGAGATTACCTCGACTGTAACACGGTGATTGGATTATTGATTTTGTTAATGAGCTGGGGTATCCTGAACCTGTAGAAATTGTCTCTAATATACGGGTGAATTATGTGTATCAACCATGGAGGGCAATTCTAACCTTAATCAACCAGTGCTTGACAGGAAAGACTTCTGGCAGTGACAAACCCAGACACCCAGTTCTGCAAATGCTGTGGGGAATCGTCACTCAAACTAATGTTGATCATGCAGAGCTGTTATGGGAAGAGTTTACTCAAGGGATCCAGACATTTTTCTCACACAAAGCAAGCCACAAAGCCAGTCTGAAGAACCCAAAGAAGAAAGTAACTCCTCTCCTCATTCCTTATGGACGGTTTTCCAAGGTGATAATCTACTACTTGGCAAGCAATAACAACATCCATCGACGTCCTGATTCTGCTGTTCATCATACTGGAGATGATTTTATATTAGGAAATCTCAAGTTTGTCCCTAAAGGTGAGTCAGTTGAAGTGTTTGGAATGGCAATTCCCGATCCCCTGATAACTGAAGCCATTCAACAATCCTCGTATTATCCCAAGTATCTGGAAATGGTTGCTGCGAATACAAAGAAAACCCCTCAAGAAAGTGCAAGCTTCCAACCTGCAACAAAGCATGCTACAACCAAAAAGCCCACAACTACTACACCAGTCAAACAATCCAAGCCAGCTCCTCCTCCGACAAAGAAACCTTCCAAGCGTAAGCTTCCACAGAAAGTTAGAAAGGGAAAGCCTACTTTCCAACTTGTTGACGAAGATGATGAAGCTCAACAAGAATCTATTCCTCAAGAAGAAGGTGATGATCCTGATCTCGAACTGGCTAAGAAGATGAGTTTGGAAGCTCATCAAGAAAAGGGAGAAGGAGAAGGTGATGATGCTGACATGGAACGAGCTATTAAGCTTAGCTTGGATCCAGCCTTTCTGCCACAAGGTCGGGCACCTGTTGGAGGAGTAACGATCAGGGATCCAGTATCAGAAACAACTTCCAAACTGCATGAAGTAGTGGGCAAGGGAAAGGCCATTGTAACCGAAGAACAAGTAGCTCATTCCCTGATCGATCTGTCAAAGAAGAAAAGAACTACGGATCAGTTTATCCTTGTTAGGCGTGATCAAACTCCTCATGATTCAACAACTGGACCCTCTTCTCAACCTGAAGATGACACATCAGAGAAAGTGATCCATGAATCTTCATCAACATCTGATTCAGAACGAACAGAAAGTGAAACAGAAACCGCTGCTCCTAAAGGTGACAAAGATCAAGGTGAAGTAGACTCGTCTACCGTAACATCAGGAGTAAGCATTCCTGTATCAGACCCTGAAAAAGCACATGAGGCTCTGGCTGGACCAGACCCTGAGCCCATGAAAAGAATGAACCCAGACTGGAACAGACTCTGGACAAATTATCATGAGTCTCTTATCTGGACCAAACCCTGAGCACATAAGATATGAATTCCTAGCTACCGCCTACCCAAAGGTTCAGAAAACCTTATGCTCATAACAGACGAACGTTTCATCGATGATAACCCAGAAAGTCCAATCTCGGTTCTATGTCTTCCATGAAAAATCTCGATGACACTTTTAACTTTGGGGATCAATTTCTTTATGACAAACCAACCGAAGATGATCAGGAGAAATCTAAAGTTAGAGAGGAGTCTGATTCCACCATACCTGACACAAGTCATCAGACAGTAACGTCAACTCCTCCAATGATTGCTCCCTTCACGATGTCTCAATCTACTTAGCCAACATCATTGGTAGCACGACCTCCTCCAATCAACACAGAAGCTACAACAAATCACAAACACACTCTCCCAGAGATCACTCCATCCATTCGCCCTATCAAGCTACGAGTTGCAAAGACTGAAGCAGGAGATGTCTGAAGTAACGAAGACTGATTACCGGAGGCTGATGTTTTTGGCTTTCTACAAATCCCAAGTTCTACGAGGCTATTATAAATATCTAGGGAACAAAACTTGATGATGCTCCCTTAAGGTTCTTTTAATTACACAACTGCAGATTTAATCGAGAAATACTCTGTGCTGCCTGGCCTAGAGTCTGTCAAGAATCAAGAATCAGAAAATAGTCCGAAGGAGATCATCAGAGCCAAAAAGGAACAAGATGAGGAGAAACAAGATTCAACTTACTCTATCAGGTCAACTGATAAAGTTGATCTTGAGAATGATCTAAAGAGTGCTTTCTTCAATCACATGAATAAGAATAAGTCTACCAACAGAAATACTGCCAACTACCATCTATACCATGCTCTTATGGAAGCTTTGATAGCAGATGAAGATGCCATGGATAAGGCAAAGAGTTTTCATACAAGGTTAAAGACCACAAGAGAAAGCTTGATAGTGATGATGATGAAGGGTCCGATGATGATGATGAAGGCCCTTCAGCTGGATCAAACCAGGGTAGGTCAACAAAGAAAAGAAGATCTGATTCAGCCGCTTCTGGGTCAGCTAAACCTCTTCCGAAAGATGATGACCAAAGTTCAAAGAAACCAAGGGAGTCAGGCATCTGCTTCCAAACAACATCCAGCTCTCACTCAACAGATGTCAGAACACTGACACAAGAGAGGCTGGTTGTTGACTCTTTCGATGCACAGATCAGATTCCTTGAATCAGAACATTCCAGAACAATCATCAGATGACATTTCCAATGCAGGATGAAAGGAATGACTTAGATACGGATGACACTGACAACGCTCACATTCCCAAGGTGTCACCACTACTGGTTTAAGCCGATTCTAGAAGCGAGAGACCTGTAACACCTGAACCAAATTGACCATAATCCCCCAAATGATTTCCCCGGGGGAACCAGAACATAACTGGGCAAACTTATACGGCCGACAACGAAAAAGTTTCGGAAGGAAAACAAGCTTCAAAGGAAGACGACGATATTAGGTCATTCATCAAATGGTTTCTGCAGAACAACAGGAAAGAAGAGCTCTGGCAAAGCTGATTTAGAAGTCCCAACATTCAACCTTGTTAAAGCCTATTTGCATAAGAACAAACGTCTATCCTCATTCCAGATTGATGAATGCCATATGCTGCTGACAAATAGTTGACTTGATAATCCTGAGGGTTATCAATTCCACAAAAAAAAAATGAACCACTGCCCTTGAAGGAGGACCACCAGGTTCAGGTAACTATTCAACCACAATTCTCTTTCAATAGGATCTGGATTATCTGCCTGACAGTGACAAAGAGCGAAAAAATTGTCGCAGATATTATCCATATCCAAGCTCAAAGCCGATCGTACTAAGACTTTGGCCTTGAAGAATTATTATTTCCATCGTTGTGGGTTTTGAAGTGAACGCGAATATGGACATCAGTGCGTCTATGGCATCATTCACTGGTGGTTTAGGAGAAGGAATATATATCAACAAACACTGTGAGTCCCCTTGATCGTGAAGCAAGTCAGATCTGCAATAGCGAATTTCTCATCGTGATCAGTGTCAAAAAGTGTTTGAACAATATGGATAGCAACTACCTAAGATAGAAAATTTCCGCCGACCCTGATTACCAAGAAACAAGATCCTCAGAAAATGATTTCAAAATCTCATCCAAATGATTTGAAGATCTGTTTCCTTCTCAATATTCAAGAAAAGCTCAACGCATTCTTGCCAATACAGACAAGACCTAGTCTTCACAAGCTGCAGTACAACATGTGGGATAAAAAACTGGTGATCAGAAATCATGTGGGAGACTATACAGCTCTGGGTTGAAAGCTATCAACAAAGAACAACCTTGAACGTCCTAATTGGGAATGCAGCCGTCTATTACTTCAAATAAGACAATACGAACGTCCCTAAAGCCAAGAGCAGTTTTCTACAGAGACAGAAATGATCAAAGGAAAGCTGATGAGGCTGATGAGCTCAATAAGTTTAGTGATGGGACGTTTGACAATAGTCCATGAAAAGCTGGACCAAATGCTTAAAGTACTTTCATCGTGTAACGAGTACAATAAGGGCATAGGAGACTAGGAAGTTGGTCATGAAGATGACAAAGATAAGAAGCAAAGACTTCATCACAGCAATCGAGAAAGACTATAGATCAGAAGGATCTATCGAAGTCTAGAAAGCTTTGTTGGAGGAATAATAAAGAGATATTGACTTACAGGCTGATCAACAAAACAAGTGACGACATCTCATTATAAATCAAAAGGTCAACTTATTTCGTATTGTGAATAATTACCTTGTACATTAGTAGCTAGTTAATCTCTTTATGTAATAAGTGTAGTAGTAAGTTTAATATCCCTCAACGATTAGGGGGAGGCAGTTATATGTCCTCTTACCGACTTGCGAATTAAAGGCCATCACTTTCCCAAATTTTATAACAACATTAAATCAAATTTGATATCCAAATGTCAAAGGTTTTTAAAAATATTGATAAGGGTGAGAATATGTGATTAAAATATTCGTATAATACACAGTGATAATAGGATCCCTCATAATACTCCAGCCCAAACGAGCTAACAATTTTTGAATACCGAAGCACAATTTGAGAGGGAGCATTTTTGAAAAAATCATAAAAACGATCAATGTATAAACCTTTGATATTTATATCATAAGTACCTGTAAATTGAATTTTCAATTATTTTTATGGAAAGTAGAACTTTACCAAAAGACCGACCAGCATTTAACTTGAATAGAGTTATAAGGTTGGTAACTTAGGTGACTATTCCCAATGATCCGCCATAAGCGAGGGATCTACCAAGGGACAATCCACTAGTATTGTAGAAGTCTCTAAGGTATGACATTAAAAAGGAGTAAAAGTGAGAAAAAGGGAAAAGTGCCGACTGAGGAGGAGCTAAGTACTAGAATAAACCCAACAAGGCTCTAGGTCCAAGAAGTCTCAGGTAAGCACTGAAGGTGGTTGAAGAATTAAAAAGAATTATAAAGGATAAAGGGTGTAACGAAAGAATCCCTCCCATTTACTTAGGCAGAAACCAGGTCAATTCATATGCTGCCAACATCACTAAGAATATTGCTCGACATTGAAGATCGACATCAGGGAACCTAGTTAAGCAAAAGCACAACCCTCCCTAGACCACTCAGAATCTTTCCAAAAGATTATCTTTTCAATTCCAAGGAGACTAAACACGTATCTATTGACTTTCTCACCCGAGTAGTTGATATTTAATCAGGTGGCAGTCTGCTCCCACCTCCGATTACTAAAACCAAAAACGCACTATTGAGTCAAGAGCCAAGAGATACGTCAATTAATATCGTTAGAAACAATACCCAATTCTCTTGTCTTTCACACACTGTGGAAACAAGTCTATCCTAAGAGTCCTACGCATTATCCTTGTGATATTGCCAGAACATCCGAGTGAAACGATAGTTTTTCACAATGAAGATGGAAATCCTGCTAGAGCCAACATCAAACAAGCTCTAGGTAGGTGACTTATGCGATTCTACAAGAATCAAACTTGTGTCAACTGGAAAGAAACAATGGTGCGGTTCTGTGTGAATCAAACTTGTTCCAGTATAAGAATTGACGGTTATTTATCATTTGACAAACAATCAAAACTCTCGAAGTGTTACAAAATTCTTTCATAAGAAACACTTAGACTGTCTTTTCAAATCAATTTTCTCTTTATTACTAACTGTTTCATTACAGGATATCTTAAAGATGGAGATGGAGATGGAAATTCCCAGTTCCTGAGATGTCAAGTAAATAACCGAATGCCAAGACACGACCTACACTTGTTATGATGTTATGAAAGACCCTCATAAAGTGTCAAAGCTTCCGCAAACTCTGAAATTCATGTATTCATTATCACAAGTGGCCCAAGATGGCGATCATTACAAGATGATGTAAAAGATTATGTTTGGGCGATTATCTTCAAGAAAGCTCACGATCACGAGTCACAGTAGAACGTAGACAAAGTCTAAGATGAACACAAAAGATCACTAACCAAATGTACAAGAAAATAAATGTCTACGAGCTAAAGACTGAAGTGATTAAAGTTTGGTATTTTCCAGGTACCTCCCTTATGGGGAGATGTTAGGTATGTTAGAAAAAGAACTCAGTCACAATGTATTTTTACTGTTTAATATAGCTCGTAGTATAATAGTTAATAGTACGTTTTTCGTTTAAGATCGGGTAACGAATACCCAGTATAATTGTAAGTACCTATATAAGACCTCTTCAATTTGGAAAGGGAAGCTAGTCATGATTTTTCCATTTACAAATAAACACTTCTCTCTCTTAGAATATTCTCTCTCAAGTGTTTCTCTCTCTAGAAACTATCCAAATCCAAGAATCTACCCGTGATATGGTATAGGAAATACCACAATAACCCCCTAAAACTTTGTACTGATCCATCCTTATGTCTTGATGATTTTGAGAAATGATACTTGTGTTCGGAATTTATTATATATATATAAACTCTATGGATTCACTCAACATTATTGTTGACTTTTTAAGCATGTATCCCAGGTTTAGGTATTGAAGATGGCTTGGATGGGACGGAACGCGGATATCAAGGACGGTGACTCGGTGAAATTGTGTTATCAAATAAAAGATGTTTTTTGGAAAAGAAATCGTGTTGTGACTTATTAGAATAGAATTTCTAAAGTTATTTGGGACCTATGTAAACTCTGATATTTCTTAATAAATTTTAATTTATAAACGAACCATTTGGTCGTTTACTGTGACTCGTGAGCTGTATTATGAAGTAGCAGCCCAATGTTGTTATTCCCTGTGCATTGTGAAATTGGGGGTGTTACAAATTGATCATAGGTGCACGACATAGGAGGCATGATTCTTCACGTCACAGCAGAAACAATCTGAAAGCATCATAAACATGATATTCTCATAACATGGGTAACAATGACTAAATCAATCACATAGCAACAGACACACAACATCAAGTAAGTAATCAAAATCTAGACATTCATATTTCATCACAAAGAGTTATACATATTTGCATTGTTTTCCATGAAATGATACAAATCGTTACCACAAGTAGCACAAACTTCTACTTAACAAAGAATATAGTTTAGTGATTACACAATAAATATACTACTAATGAAATCTAACCTACTAACAACATGATGATGAACCCTCGTGACTCAAATATAAACTCTCTCATCTTCAATCGGAACATTGATAGCTTATTCGGTTTACTCGAACACAAATTCCTCTCCTCTACGAATCATCTCTTGATAGAACTCATGAGCTAACTCTAGTCCAATAGAGATCTCTCTCGACTTGTTCGTTCTGCATACGAAGGAATGTGTTGCTAAACCTTGCTTCTTTAAGTTCCTTTTTCAACTTTTTACATTCAACCTTATCTTCAGCATTACCAAGCTTTTTAACCAGCCTTTCCATTGCAGCCATTCCTTGCTCCATACTAGAACGCACTTCATTACCCAAATCCAATATCAACTAACCATAATACTCGTCCTTTGCTTTTCCTTTCTTCTCGACCAATGCATGCGCCGTCTCGTGACCACACAATCGTCTTAAAAGAGAAGCCATTCGACCAAAAAGAGAGTTAATGTCCCTCCTCATGAGACCAGGCAATAGACCATCACTGTCTTCTCGAAGAAAAGAAGCAGTAGACGATTCACCTACCTCATGGATGCAACAGGAACAGTCTCATCCTCGTGCTCAATCGTGTTCTCAACCTCATTCACATACTCAGGTTATGACTCAGAAGCAGGCGGCAGAAGGTTAAGAGGATCAACCTCTTCATAAGGATATGTCAACTGAACTCCGACTCCATTCTCGATCTTCTCCTCGACTTCGACTTCCAATATCATCTCTCTTCCTTAAATTCTTATTTCTTCCTGGTCCTCGCTCATCCTCTAAGACAGGCTCGGGAACAACAGAAACATCATCGTGTTGATTCGGCTCAACAACGGGTACATCATCCACATGATTGGGAGGAATTAGGTTCACCATGATAATCTAGAAAAAATCAAACAATAAATATTTAATAATGTATCACTTCTTATTATTATTGGAACACTATTATCAAAATAACGGCTCGCATAAAAGCGCAACAAATAAAAATTCACAATTCGTGACATTCTCATTCAGTATATATCTCAATTATATTTCAAACATATATGATAATAGTTATCATATAATCACATGCCATTCTATGCATACAACACATGCATAAATGCACCAATACATAACACTTTATGCATCCAACACATGCATAAATATATCCATACTTAACCATTTATACATATAACACATACGTAAATATACCTATACATAACAATCAATAAATCTACCTATTCTTTCTATAGGTAACCAATGGCAACGAGGAGTCTCGGCGTGCGTGTAGAAGCGTTATAGTTTAGGTTTTCAAAAAGACTCAACCTAGTTCTCTATAACCTCAGGCTCTTGATACCACTCTGTAACAGCCCACCGAACGTACATTAGATTGTGCAGCGGAATTAGCAATTTGGATGTTACTAAATAGCACCATTCACCAAGATAATAGAAAACGAGCCAAATGAGACGTTTTAACAAACATGTGTTCCATTATTAATCAGAGTTAAAATGCGTTAGGTCCCCACAGAATCGCAACCACCGTCTATTACAACATTTGAAAAACAATTGTTTCAAATAAAAGACATTGTTTTAACACAACTTAAGACATTGTTTTTGAAAGACCGGAACACACAAGTAGTCTTTCCATAAATCCATCACACGCATGACACCTCCACGCCATTGTTGCCTTCATCCTTGGTTACCTGGGATAAAACATGTTTAAAACGTCAACAACAAAGTTGAGTGAAATTCATAGAGTTTAAAATAATTAATAAGCAATAATCTTTGAACACATAATCAGTTCTCGGGAAAACAACGCAACGAATGAAATGTATACAACTTCTTTTCTTTCACGCAATAAGCTCATGACACTGAACGTTAACAGTACATATGGTATTTCATATGTTAAAGTGCCCCAAAATAAGGTATTATTGTCATATACCTACTACTTTCTAAATACAAAATGTCCATTTGACAGGTGTCACAATAGAGTCATACCCCCGACAGGTGTTGTCAAACCCAATAGATCTATTTAATGCATTAGAGTTCACCTCACAAGGATATTAACGGTTCATGAAATAAGGGACTGAGACAATAGCTACTTATGCGGAAACAATCTCATAATCGGGTCCAGCATACCATAAAATCTTAGTGTGTTTGTTTTTATAAAACAAACATGCATCCCCCTCGCGGGTTTAAAAACATTCAAAAATAGTTCAAAAGCGAGGCTATGAACTCACCTTAAGCAAAAGATCCAAATCAATCAAGTCAATCAAGCGCAAGTAACTTCACGTCTTAACCGCCACCTATATAATACATATATAGCGGTACATGACTAAAAGTATATCAACTCATATATTACATACTTTCTTATATATGTATATATTTTATTATTACGTATATACAATCATATACTAAAATCTCCAAGTGCGACGCAAAACATTTCACTTTGACGCGCTTAACAATGTCACAACATTTTCCATAAAGTTTCCATTTTTAGAAAGTTACCAAAAGTAAGGATAATATAATCCGAACTTTATATTTCGTTATCAATTAACTAACATTACGAACCCTTTGCTCATTATAGACTCTATTCAAAAGTTTACGCAAGTTTGACTTTCAAAAGTCAAACTTCGTAGTTGACTTTTTATTCCAAAAATAACCAAACTTGACTTGGCCGTAAAACGTTCGTTATTAAGAGTTACAAGGCCCACCTCATATCAAAACAAACCTTAGAACATCCTTTATCATTTTCAAAAGCCTAAAATAGATTTTAAAAATTTCTCGACACGCTACGGTCAAGTCAAACTTTCTGGTCAAACACGGTCAACCCAAAACCCATGAAAATGACATTTTCGACAAAATCCGACTATCAAAAAAAGAATAATAGTCTATATAACTAAATCAAAACCATCAAGAACTTAATCACTAACAAAACACGGCTTTTAATAATTTCCCGTACTTGAATCATCTAGCTATAAATTATAATACAAAATGCAATAACATCAATTCATCGACACAAAAACATAACTATGATACCACAAAGCAAACAAACTCAATTTCGTTTCCCCCTTGGTTGGACCGTACGGACGAGACACTAAACCAAACAAACCGAACCTTTTTTAATACAACCAATTGCTTAAAACACTAATCTAGCAATGATAAACACACCTTTATACTCGAAATCTTCAAGAATGAACCAAAAATGTAACTTCTTCAAAACCTATTGCATGTGGATTTTTATTAGTGGGTTTTGTAGCTCTTGAAACAAGGATTAAGATGATATAAACGAATTTAATTGCATGTGGGTAATTTGATCGGAAATGGGTATTGTTTGGGGGTGTACGATCGAAGAGAGCAAGAGAGGAAGAATAAAAGATTTTATTTTTGTAAAGTGTAAATGGGTGGAAGCATCACCCTATTTATAGAATTGAACATTGATAAATTGGAAATTTAAGTCCCTCCTTCTTATAACTCCTTTTAAAACTAGTACAAAGCGTTATTTCTTTATTACAACCGGCCAAAGGACTCAGGTCAAAACACGTTAATAAAATATAATTTTAAATCCTCTACTACTTTTACTTTAAAACGTTTAATAAAACGTTAAACCTCGTAAAAACGACCTTTAAACACGGTTTTTACAAAAACTCAGGGAAACATTGGAAAATATAAAAATAACATATTTACGATCTCGGAGCAACAAAATAAATTTTTCTGTCTTTCTTAGACGCTAAAAACAATTAGAAACTAAATCACGGATTGAAATTACCTTATAAATTGAAATTCTCATCAAACCTTATATAGCATAAACGACTATAACTATTTACGTAGCAAAAATAATTATCTTAGCTCGGGATAAACGTTGACCTGAAGCTCGGGTTGTTACATCAATCGAGTTTAAACAAACCAAACATTAAATATTCATTAAGATGGCTAATACCCGAGGGTATTAGCCCACAACCATTGTAATTATACAAGTGTGATCAATTAACCAAGGTAAACTAAACGTTTTATCGAACGATACCGAAAATTAAATGATTACAAGAGTATAGGAATTACACAGTGTCTTCTATGTAATCGTGATCGATGCTTGAACTTTGGCTACTCTTCTTCACTTCAGAAAATTGACTTTTATGTTTATAGTATAGATAATATGATTTTGCACATTGAAAACTCGTTTTTGAGTCTTCTATTTATAGTCTTTGAAAATTGGTGGATACGCCGTATTGAATGAGGTCAATACGGCGTATAGGGGTAAATTCCTTGGAGTGCGTGCTACGTTCACAATCAATCAGTTATATATTTCCTCTATTACATTTATTTCAGGATCTTTGATTATTTGACCAGCTGGATACGGCGTATGTATTAGGCAGGATACGCCGTATTAGGAATTAATCGTACGCGTTTTCTTTGTGAAGTCCAGGTGCTGATACGCCGTATCTTCTCTGCTAGATACGACGTATGTAGTCAGAAATAAGTGATCTTCAAATATCATCGTTTAAGATCCAAAATGTGCGCCTTTAACATGACTTCACAAAACACTCCGTAGTTTCTACAATTAACAACTTTAAGCAATTAAGTAACAATTCTTGCAATCATTATATAAAAGTGGGTAATTACTTGGGATAAATGATGGTATAAATGTAACGTTATTTGATGTCATCAAATATCCCCCACTTGAATCCTACTTGTCCTCAAGTAGACTCTAGAAATTTATTGAAAATGTATCTGAACCGAAGTTAAGGATTTTTCCGTTAAGCATTTCTTTCGTTTTAATCACCTATACATGACCAAGCACCTCACAAAATATGGAAATGAAAACACTTAGATAACTCAACTAATCTAGGGTGAAACATTTAATTGGTACGCTCATTTGCTTGGTCGTGATTAGTTTTCTATCATATGCTTGGCAAGGATACAACATCGTCCAACCACTAAGAGATAAGGTGAATAAGTCAAATGGAAAATTGGTATATTTAGGCTTAAGTGGTAATCATTCTAAACAGACTCTTTCATCGAAAAGTACCTACTCCAACAAGGCAGCTAATCAAACATAACATGGCTGTAACACGAGACCCGGAATATACATGTACCAATTTTTTGATCACATCCTCATTCGAGTTTAACCAAGGGTTAGGATGAAGAATGATATAGGGTAGGGATCTTATAACTTTCACCAAAAGTAATAAACCAACAAGGTGGCTGAATCACGCATACATGGTCGTAACGATGGAATAGACATGCAAACTAATCTTACTTCATTCGAATAAAAACCTAAGGTAGATTTGCTATAAAAGGAAAGTAAATTGTTGTTAAATAAAATTCACAAAACAAATAGATTAAGCCTGAACAGATAAGGTACATAGTTGCTAGTAACGTTCCATGACAAAGATTCGAAATATATACAAACGTCTCAATCATAGAAATGACAAAGACAACCTAAGTTGGCGTTCTAATAACGACCAACTTCCCAATCATCCCAAGCTTTACTTACTTTTACACAACAAGTGGTGATATCAGTCACTTTTATACAAAACTTTACATCGTTGATTTTTATCCACATATCAACGAATAATCGATCCTTCGAATAATTTATCGGTTTAAGTTCAACGAACCGACTATCAATCTTTCGTTCTCTTTTTGGATGCAATTTCTATTTTTCCATTTTTTTATTGTTTTATTTTTTTATTTTTTTATTTTTTTATAACATAAATCTCGATGTAATTTCATCATCTTCACCATCATAATTCATCCGGATAATTTTTCTTTCAACACTTTATCTTCGGACATAATACATAATCGCGAAAGTAGCAAAATACACGAGCTACATATTTTTACAGTCCCATTGCATTGTGCAATTTTCCCGACCCTAAAAACCATAAATAAAAAATTTCCTTTGACACAGGAAACTACAAAACGTACAACAAAAGCAACAGAAGCAACTTTGATTAAATAGGTTTAATCTATAGGGTAGGCTAAGGTGTAAAGGTGTAACGAAATAAACATTTGGTGTGAAAAAGACAGTAATGACTCAACATATTTTTCTATGGGAATCTTACTCATATAGTGAGAGATAAGCAAAAGAGTTTATAACGGGGGTTAACTAACAAGTTTATTTAGTTAATGAACACAACATATAGGATTTTTGTGTATTCCTAGAAATCTCCAGTTGAAACATGTTACACCATCTCTGTCCATAGTACTCATCCATTGTGGTCTTTAGAGTGATATACCAAGCCATTTCTAAAATCCACTACATCACTCACCCGCACACTCAATAATTTTGTGGAATTTTTAGTAAACTGTTTGGAAATGGAATGAGGCTTAATTTATCATAATATAATCATTATGGGTTATAGTGCACCAGGTCATGTAACTATCAACTTTTACAAAGTTATGCTAAAAATTTTAAAATTTGGCAATAATTTTAAGCATATAGCATAGTTATTTGTAAAAAGAATGACAAGTAGGGCGTTCTAATTTCTACCAACCCCCCACTTAAATATACAACGTACTTGTTCATATAGATAAAAACAATTAAAGAAAATGGACATAGAATAAAACGAGGACTCCCCTACTATGATAGCACGGGATGATTCTCCAATTTAAGTTCTTGAGCAAAAGTGTGTTGACGAGGCGTCAGAATGCCCGTATGAGTTCAACACATGCCTTTTTCAGAGTATACCATCGTCGATTTCTTTATAGCAAGGTCCAGCATAAAAGTTAGAAGACAAGAGTTCAATTCCTATCTCGGTTTTACAATGGTTACAATGCAGAAAAATAAACACACATACTGGACAGGTAGTCAATACGCTGTATCCTAAACCTAAGGATACGTCGTATTGCATCCTGTAAAAACAAATGTTTTAAAGTTTGCAGGAATTTAAATACTGGATTTAAAGGTCTGATAACGTCCAGACAAATCGATACGCCGTATCCATAGAGGTTCGATAAGCCGTATTGAATGTCTGGGAAGACAGACTCAGTAAACAACTAAAATTACAATCAAACAATTAAAAACAGCCTGGTTGTCTCCCGGTAAGCACTTTTCTTTCAACCAGTCTTTAAGTTAGACTTTTTCTTTATCTTCTTCTCTATTATTCACATGCCTTCGTCACGAGCCATCCTTCATCCATAATGCGAAAGAGTTCTCGATAAGCTTGACATGCATCAATGTTGGTTTTTGAATGGTCGGAGCACTCGTGTTCTTTAATGGCAACATACTCATCATCAGCATCGAATGAGTATTTTATCATCTGAATCTTTTTAACATGGCAGTTGATGAATCATGAGTTCCCTTCTAAGTTCCTGATTGTCTTGAGTATTACCAGAGTTGTTTGCTCCATAATTCCTACCAAAGATACGGTTAATATCAAGATAAGGGTCATAAGCCTTTTCAGTTTTGGCGTTCGCATACGGTCCCTGGCCGTAATTTTCCCAACGAGTGAATGGGGAGATTTCATGAGCATTTACTTTCCACCAACATTCTTCCAGTTTTACTAATACATCAGATCTAGTTCGTGGAAGTTCTCAAAACTACTTTTCAACCATGCGCAGAATTTCATTACTCGTGGAGTTGCATCCCCCCATGATTCTTTAACTTGGGCCTTGTGCATTAAGGCTTCTACTTTTAGCTTTCCATCAGCCAATTCATTATACCATTTGTGATCTTGGAAATAAGTCATGCATCGGACTCGAACCATCCCTGGTAGTTCTCCTTCGTTACAAAAGCCGTCAATATTTGAACTACACTTGGGCCATTTAGACTTCCTATTTTTGAAACGATATGGTTCGCATATATGATCACACAGTTGATATGGTACCTCGTTATCTGACCATGGCTCCTCAAGATCCCATGTCATATTATTGTTTAACTCATACTCCTCGCAAGTCTTAATTTTGGGGATATCAAAAGCAAATAGATCCGTGTCGATTTTAAAGAGATAGTTAAATTCATTGAATGCTGATAACGCTCATATTATACATGTTTCTATACGCGTTATCAATGCGTTTATATATATAAATTGGTTAAATATAAGAACTTTTGGTATAGAATAGAGTATATTTGCTATTTTAGGTTCTTGAAACATGTCGTGGAAGAAAACGGAAGAAAACACTAAGATTTGAAGCTTAAATGAAGAAATAACTCAAGCTGAATGCTTCCCGACACCTGTTCACTGTTTTGGCCATAACTCGGTCATACGAACTCCGTTTTAGTTGATTCAAGCGGCCACGGAAAGAGAATTCAATTATCTACAACTTTAGAAAAGGCCATCTGCTGAAACGACCCAAAGTGTGGCGCACTTTGAAATAAGTGCGGCGCACTTTTCCATCAGAACTGAAATTAAAGGAAATTAAATGCAATTAAATGCCAAGTGCATTAACACCCGAAGTGTTGCGCACTTTTATGCAAGTAGGGTGCATTTTGGCTCAGAAAAAGCCTATATAAATCCCCTTTACCTCTCATATCTCACATCATCTCACACACAAACTTCTATCTTACACACACACAATCTTTATAGCCTTTGGAGATGAGGAAGGAGTGGTAAGGATCCTTAGGATCTAATGGTCCAAACACCCCTCTAAATCACCATGCTACCACCACTCTCCACCATAAATCACCACGAAAACACATATTTACAGAAGTTATACACCATATTTAGATCATATACCATCCATTTCTATAACCTTAAAACTTATCACTTTGATTCTTAGAGGATTCACACCAAATTCTCTTAAGATCATCACCATAAACCTTTTTACCAAACACTCCATTTGGTGATATGTTACGGATTTCCAGAAGTTACATAGTATATTCCGGGTTATCTTAGTAGCATTTGGTTGTTGGTTGATCAAGAATTGTTAGTTTTGGGTTAATGGTTATGTTAGTCGAAATATTGGTATTGTAACTTTGATCTCATATGTGAAACATAACATAATATTTGGATGATTTTGCTATGACTTATAAATATACATGTTTATGAATTCGATGTTATCTTGCTTGGATAATTATTTATCTCTTGGTATATCATTGCAATTGAAATAGGCCGAAAGGGTTAATTGTCTTGATGTATTTTGAACCATTTGTCTATGACGTGTCAATATCAGACTTGTGAGAATTATGTGGTAAATTTATAAACAACCCAAGTGGACTAATGTTTAAGACCCTTCCTTATGTTGACCGACCGGGTTGAGAGGAATTCATATATATGCATATTTAATATAAACCATTCATAATGCACTCGTGATGATGTAGTATATAGGCCGAAAGGATTCTATGTTATCATTGATAGATATGCTTGTTGAAGAATACTAGTAATCTAAGATCAAACCAAGAACAAGAGTGAGATGTGGGTTGTGATGTTAGAGAGAAATTGGATG
>BQNB010001506.1:26368-138554 GCA_026074375.1 Tanacetum coccineum
GTCATAGTCTATGAGAGCTTGTTTCATACATAGAGCTTGTTGACATGCCTTTCCGACGCTTACATATTCTGCTTATCCTAAATGCATAGTGCCTTTAATGTATCAGAAGATACGCTTAACCGCTTCTAGGTGAGAGGCTTTGGGATCCTCTTGAAAGCGTGCACAAAGGCAAACACTAAACATGATAACGGGTCTACTTTCCGTTAAGTAGAATAAACTACCTATCATGCCTCTATATTTAGTATTATCTACGGACTCACCATCTTCGTCTCTCATGAGTTTGGTTTCCGTAGACATATGGGTTTTTATTGGCTTAGAGTCTTCTAGTGAAAATTTCTTAAGCATTTCCTTAATATATTTTGATTGATTAAAAAATATTCCATCATCTAATTCTTTTATTTATAATCCTAAGAAAAAGTTTAGTTCCCCCATCATACTCATTTCAAACTCATCATGCATGATCTTGGCAAAGTCATCACACATTTCTTGACAAGTTGATCCGAATATAATGTCATCAACATATATTTGGATAATAATGAGGTTGGAGTCTTTCTTTTTAGTGAAGAGTGTGTTATCTACCATTCTCATAGAGTAATCATGTTTAATAAGAAAGGCTTTTAATCGATCGTACCAAGCTTTTGGGGCTTGTTTTAGACCATAAAGAGCTTTCTTAAGTCTATAGACATAATTAGGTTTTGCGAAGTCAATGAATCCCGGAGGTTGTGCCACGTAAACCTCCTCATTGATAAAACCGTTAAGGAATGCACTCTTCACATCCATTTGGTATAACTTAAAGTCTAGTGCGCAAGCATAAGCTAAAAGTATTCTTATGGACTCTAGTCTAGCTACGGGTGCATATGTTTCGTCATAATCAATTCCTTCTTGTTGATTATAACCTTGGGCGACTAACCTAGCTTTGTTTCTAGTTACGACGCCATTTTCATCGAGTTTATTTCTATATACCCATTTTGTTCCTATAATGGTCATATCCATGGGATTTGGGACTAGTTCCCAAACATCATTTGTTTTAAATTGGTTTAGTTCCTCTTGCATGGCCATTACCCAATTTTCATCTTTTAATGCCTCATTTATATTTTTAGGTTCTATTGTTGAAATAAAGCAAAAGAAATTGCTTTTGTCTTGAGCTTGCGACCTAAGAGTTCTTTGATTTAGATTACCAATAACGTTTTCTAGGGGATGAGTTTTAGATTCTTTAATATTTACAATTTGATTATTTTCTAATGAAATGTCTTCAAGATCATTGCCTATGGGTTTTGTTTTACTAACCTCAATAGCTTCTTCTTCGACTAACTCATCATCTTCCAATGGTGATGTTTTAGGCGGGGGAGGAGTTTCATCGAAAGTTACATTCAACGACTCTTCAACTTTCATTGTTTGTTTGTTAAGTATTATGTAAGCTTTACTATTTTGCGAATATCCTAGGAAAACACCTTCGTACGACTTTGGGTCGAACTTGGTGAGGTAATCTTTTGTATTAAGAATAAAGCATTTACTTCCGAATACTCTAAAATAGTTAAGGTTTGGTTTCCTACCTCTTAACAACTCGTATGGAGTTTTTCCTAAAATACGTCTAATGGAAACTCTATTAATTATATAGGTTGACGTATCGACCGCATTACACCAAAATTTTTGAGGAATGGATTGTTCATTTAACATGGTTCTACTCATTTCTTGTAGAGTGCGATTTTTTCTTTCTACTACCCCATTAGATTGTGGAGTACGAGGAGCGGAAAAATTGTGAGATATCCCATTTAAATCACAATAGTTTCCGAATTGTACTTCATTATCAAATTCCCGACCATGATCCGTTCTAATTGATACAATGGAACATCCTAATTTGTTTTGGATCATTTTGCTAAAATTTTCAAATTTTTTGAAGGCTTCGGTTTTATTTGCTAAAAATCTAGTCCATGTGAATCGAGAATAGTCATCTACGATTACTAAGGTATAACGATTCCCTCCATAACTTAATATGGCGGAGGGGCCAAACAAATCCATGTGAAGTAGTTCTAAGCATCTAGTTGTCGAAACTATATTTTTAGCCTTGTGACATGCATGAGCTTATTTTCCAATTTGGCAAGCATCACAAAAATGTCGGTCGTATATTAGGTTTGGTAGGTTTTGTTTAACTAATTCTTTAGATGCTAATGATTGAATTAATTGCATATTAGCGTGACCTAATCTCCTATGCCATAGTGTGGAGTTTTCGTCCAATGTTGCAAGGCATATTTTGTCTTCCGGTTTATTTCCTAGTTTCATTACATATATTCCTCCTTTCCTAATTCCTTTACCTATAACCTTTTCGTCTTTGATTATTTCGCTATCGTGTTCGGTAAATATTTTGCATTAGTATCACATATTTACCATACTAAGCTACAAGGTTATATGTTAAGTTATCTACGTGCTCAACATTTTCAATTATTAGGGAGTCTTGAGAAATCGTACCTTTGCCTATGATTTTACCGCGCAAGTTGCTTCCAAAGATTACGTTTCCTCCGTTGTATGCTTTGTATGAAGAAAACAACTTTCGATTACCGGTCATGTGTTTTGAGCATCCACTATCTTTAATCCACTCATCGGGTTCCAAGTTTATTCCTAAGCATATTTCATCGGGCGCTTGAAGCTACAAGACAAGTTTCATCTTTAGTCTTTTTACATTTCATCTTCTCCATAACGCTCCATGCTCCGCCAATAATTGCTCTTGATCGTGTTCTTTGGCGCTTTGAACATTCACCAATAAGGTGATTTTAGATCACCAATCTAAAACATTTTCTTTTACTTTTACCATAACCATCATTTCTACTTCTTTGAATGTTTTTCTATCGCCTCGTGGTTGTCTTACAAATCTTCCTCGTCTCTTGAAGAATTTCTTGAATTCTTTTACGGCCATAGCATACTCTTCGTCTTCACTATCGGAGCTTGAGCTATCTTCATCACTTACTTCCTTTTTCACCTTTAATGCAAGAGATCTACTTTGTTCTTTCTTGCCTTTGACCGTTTCAAAATCTTTCTTTATTACCTCTTCATAAACTTTCAAGTTTTCCAATAAGTTCATCAAGAGGTAAGGTTGTTAGATTCTTTGATTCTTCAATCGCCGTGACGTTTTGCGCGCCATTTTGGAATGTAATGCCTAAGAAACGTCCTAAACACAATTCTTGCTAAAAAACCTTCATCAAGTGCTTTTAGACTATAATAATATGTTAAATTTGCAAAGGCATTATCTATGATTCCTCTTTCGGAATCGTAAATTGTTCATAGTGTTGAACAAGAAGAATCTATTTTGGTTAGCTTTGACTGATTATTACTTTGAAGATTGATTTAAAAAGTATCCCAATTTTCTTTTGCGGTTTGCAATAAAAATTTTTCGTATTCTTTCGTGGCAAAGCATTATAAAATTACCAATTTTTAGTTTTCAATTATTTTAACAAATTTCTTTTTTAAAGATCATCATTTTTGTTATGAAAAGGTACAACTTCATCCTATTTAATTTTGGGATTATTTTGAAAGAGAAAACACTATCGGTAATAACATGCCAAAGATCTAAATCATTTTGGATTTACAATAAATTTCGAATCTATTTTTCCAATAAATAAATCCATTACTTTTAAATAGTGGTGGTCTTTGCATAAATTTCCCTTCTAAATATTTTTCCGATTCCATAGATCGATTAAAGTTTTAAAATAGAATTTATTTTAAAAGTCTTGTTTAGCGTGTCCTCTTGATACCAATGTGGAAAACTAGAAGGGGGGGTTGGAATAGTTTTACCGCTTTTTTAATTTAAGGTTTTAAAGTGTTTGTTTAAAAATCTAATTCGACTTTATGTGAATTCAATTCTGCACAAATATAAATACTATACCTATCTAAACAATTAATAAGATATTATGAGAAAGTAATGCAAGACAAGAGATAAGAGTAAGAACAATCAAACCATAACGCGAGGATTTATAGTGGTTCGGCAACGAAGCACCTCTTCGCCCTACTCCACTCCCCGAGCACCTAACTCGAGAGTTTTCTTCACTATGTCAACAAGCTCCCTTATGGCGAAAAAACTACACACGATTGCCTTACACGATTTTACGAACAACTTCTAAATGTCGAGTTCTAATCTTAGCTAGAACCAATCTATCACAACACAACTTCACGACTTGTTCACGACTTCACAACTTCACGACTTCTTCACAACTTCAAGACTTCTTCAAGATTTCTTCACAACACTACTTATATCACAACTATCTAGCACTACTTGGTAAGATCACCACGATCTAACTATACTTACAAAGATCGCCAAGATCTAGCAACTATACAACTTTACAAAATTTACAAAAGATTTACAAGTTATGATATGGATGCAATAAGATTGCAACACCACACAAAGGTGTAATACTTCTTCACTTGATGATGGAAGTATTCTTCTCACTTGATGATGGAAGTATTCTTCTCTTGCACTTGAGGAATTGAGCTTGGATCACTTGGAAACAATTATTTATGATTAAATGATCAAAGGATTTTAGAGAGGATATGTGGGCTGTTTTAGGCAGAAAGAATGAGTGCAAAAGGTGAGAAAATAGTGGGAAAAAGTCTAGTATTTATAGGACAAACTGGGGGAGCGTCTACCTAGGGGCGGTCCCCTTAAAATTAAGGGGGCCGCCCGTGTATTTAAGGGGGTCGCCCTAGACTAGGGCCTCCCCAGTTTGTCTTTTGTGTAGGGGGAATTTTCTAGAACTTTTTTAGCCGTTTTAGGTCCGAAAATTTGAATTTCAAATGTTTATTTTTGAATAAAACCTTCTTTAATTGTAAAATTTTTTTGTAAGTTTTCAAAAAATGTGTACCACAGTATATAAAAGGTTTGAGGTTGAATAAAAATTTCCTTTGATCATAAAATGCATTAAGCATTTATTTATTCATACCTTTAAGTGATATAATTATCGAAATGAAAATTTACTACTAATTACTTGTTTACGTTTAATTTTACATTGAACGTTTTTATATTTTGTGATTATCAAAACGTAAAGATGTGAAAAATATTAATAATGTTTTTAGGCATTATATTTTGTCAACAGTAATAAACTTATATAAGTCCACAAGTCTCAAAATAAGCGGGAAATTAAAGTTTATGAAATATAAGCAGAAATCAAAATAATCAGAAAAATTGTGTTTTACTTTTACTTTGGTGTTTCAAGTGTCATCTATGACATATATAAGAGGATATTATATGAAGTTATCTTTAATGTTGTGTTGAAATGAAAACAATTTGACTTGTTTTATCCTTTGTTTACAAAACATGAAAAATTGATAGGATGTTACGATATCGATCTTGCAAAGAAAAAAACTATCCCAGGTGGGATCGCGATCTTGCAGCCTTGGGTGTTAATGTGATTTTGTGCATCATGTGACTACTCACGGTTCTATGGTTTAGCTAAAGTCCTAAAGAATTTGTTTTCCACCCCAAAAGTTGAGGAAAATAGAGAATTTGTTTTGTGGGTAACTGGAATACCAGAGAAAATTTATTTCTCTGTTTTTCTATTTCTCAATCGTACCAAACACGAGAATTTTTTCCATGTCCATTTCCTTAAATTTATTTCTTCCAACCAAACATGCCCTCATTGTTCTCTTGTATTTTAAATTTGGCATTTAATTCACTTATCAATTTAATGAATCAACATTTGGTTGTTAACTGATTTTTGTTCTTTTCAAAATTTCATGGTTTCATTTGACGTAATTTGTTCCCCATAAATTTCTTTACTTTTTTTTTTCAAGATTGGTTTACCCATTAAGCATTTTTATTTGAAACATAGTTTTTTCAAAATTTCTTAAGAATTTTGCTTTTGTCAATCAAGCCTCGTCAACTTTTATTTAGTTGAAACCTTTCTTTCAAATCTAAACTAGATAGCGTTGGCGATTAGTGGATAATAGTGGGTTAACAATGAATCTTAATAAATTAGGTTTGGATTTTATGCTAATGGAACGGGCCTGATATCGTCATCCTTACATCATTAATCTCATTTGGTTATCTTTAATCCTTTTAACCTCTTTATTTTTTATTTTTTTGTATGTTAATTTTTATTGCTATGTTTAATTTAGTTATCATTATTGTTGTTTTATTTGTCGTTTGTAGCGTAGTTATGATAATTGTGAGCGTAGATTTTATATGTTGTTTAGAAATAGTTGGTTAGTAGTTAGATTGGCGGTTGAAAAGGTTTGTTGGTAAATTTAATATTTATTTTAGGTTAGTTTATTGACTGGAGATTAGGTTAGTTGCTTCTTGACTAAAATCGTGAAAGGTTCGCCTAATCGATTTTCAAGCCTTATTCATGACTAGACACCTTTAGCTCACGGTAAGATAAGTAAGGCGTGCCTTGTAAACTTAGTCTAGTAGTCATTAATGGGAGACATCCAACCTTTGGTGTACTTAGAATGTTTTTATCTAATTTGACGGCAAAAAGCCGTTGAAAAGGGCTAAACTTTGTCAACATCTTAACCTAGAATATAGACCGAATGGTTTAATGTGGGCCATAGGGATTAAAGATGAATCACAGCACCCATGAGGATAAATTAACCCTTGTTTCGAGCTTAGGTCACCAACTTAATCCTGACTATTTACTACCGATTTATAGGCAAACATGCCTCTTTTAGTAAGTTTAGTTTTTAGCTTTTTTTTAGATAACTTAGTTTGCGTTAGTTTATTTTTTTTTAGACCAAAAACCTTATATGATAACTAAATATCAAATAAAACTTGACCGACGTATTTCAAATTCACCACTCCTTCGAAACGATACTCGGGTGATACAATACTATACCAAGACACTTTTGTATTAGGTTAATAATCATTCATTTTTATAAATAATTTTTGGTGGGTAAAAACGACATACATCAAAATAGTGCCGATGTCCGGGAGTTGGTGTACGATTTGCGTTAGTTGAGTCCAGTTAGTGCCTTAGTTTTTTATAAAAAAATATACCTCTTAAAAAAAGACTTTAAAAAATCTTTTCTAATAATCTTCCAAAACGTTTAATTCTTTTCTCTCCATGTCCTCTATATTATCTATACATTATCGTCTTCTTCTCACCTTAATGTTATGCGTATTGAGGGGTCCCTCATAATGGTAGACATTGCCCCGCTTGCAGCATGGTCTGGTCGGTCATTACGGTTTGGTTCTATGACCCAAAATCCCTTTCTTATCATGAAACAAACGACTTCTTTTTAACCACTCAAGGGTGAGTTAATGAAAATTCCTCACTAATAAATATATATAAATAAATATATATATATATATATATATATATATATATATATATATATATATATATATATATATAGTGTGTGTGGGTGTTATATATATATATACGAATATATACGTATGTACTATATATATACGTAAGTACGTATAAAAATACGTATGTAATATATATAAACGTATGTATATATATATAAACGTATGTATAAATATATTATATATAATGGGGGAACTTTCTTTCAGAACCATTCTTAGTGCGAGAACTGACAGAACCCCAAAAAACATACACCACGCTATTAAAAAAAAAAAAAAATACATAAAATCACCAATAATCGTAAGAATCCACCATATTACTTCAGTATCATCATGAAACCTTCCACTTCTTTCCACAAAAATCTAACCACACGGCCGCAATATTGTTGTTGCACGCCTTATAAGAACATACATGCACACCTTCAAGAAAAATTTTGTATTTCCAATTTCTTATCAAATTCTTTAGAACAACTATGTTTTTTTTAAAACATATATGTTGTTTTTAGAACATATGTGCAAAAATACAATTATTGAAGGCGTGCATGCATGTTTTTGGTGGTTCTGTCAGTTCTCGCACTAAGAATGGTTCTGAAAAGAAAGTCTCACTATATATATATATATATATATATATATATATATATATATATATATATATATACACATATATATATATATATACATATATATATATACATATATATATATACGTATATATATATATATATATACATATATATATATATTATATATGTAAATATATAATAAGTATTCCCAAAATATCAATTAATAAGAGAGAGTAAAGTATTCCGTAAGACTTCTAGAAGATTACTTTTGACCAAAGTAAAATGAAAAACCTTCCGGAGTCATTTTCCGACGAGGCGTGAATTGAGAATCGTGATTAAGTTCGTGATCGCGTGATTGAATGATTGAATGATTTTTTGATTCTATTTCTACAATTATTATGCAAGAATAAATAAAAGCAAGCTAAAAAAGAAAGTAATTAAAGTTAAAACACGAAAAACGATAACGGGATCAAAACCCGAGCTTTAAAAACCTAAATCTCCAAATTTTAACCCAACAAATGCAAACTTAATTTTTAAATGTCCTAAATGACTAAAAATAATTTTAGAAAAAAATAATTATATTTTTTTTACTTTTATTTTATTTATTATGAATTAAAAACTGTTTTGATCTAAAAGATTATTTAAAAATACTAAACTAATTTGGAAAATTCTGAAAAATTCAGGAAAAGTACTTTGCACAATCATAATCCTATGAAAAATAAAATTGGCCCAACAGCTTAATTGAATAAGCTAGAAATAGGCAGAAAATGGCTTATAGCTTAAACTGGCAAAATGGTGTTAACTATTAAATGTATCAAACTATGAATGAAAAAGACCCCAGGGCAGTTGGTAGTGTGGTGTGTGTTAAAAGTGTTGGTTGAGTGAGGGAGATGTCACAGGTTCGACCCCTGTGATCTTTCTTTTTTATTAAACATTTTTTTTATTTTCTCTTTGAAAAGTTATAAAATAAGCAAAAATGGAAAACTTAAAAAAAAGAACTTTTTATAAAACTTGAAAATAAGCTGGAAATAAGCTAACTTAAACTAACAGTTTAGCTTTTTTTTAAACTAAGACTAAAAGGCTAACTATTTGGCTTTTTTAGACATAATAAGCACACATGAAAACAAATAAAAAAAAACACACTTAACTACACCTAATAAGCACTAGGGAAAATAAATAATCAAGTAAAATAAGCTAGTAAACACTGGAAAACAATAAAGACATAAAATTCAAAAGAGACAGTTTTAGAGAGATTTTTGTCAAACTTTAAGCTAGGCTACAGGACAATTAAGCAATTGTAATAACGTAAAAACTAAAAACAGATCAACTTTGTCATCCAAGGAACACATATAAGCAAAATTCAGGCAACCAAACTAAAGAAATAAGCTAGAAAATGACTTATAAAATTGACAGACTAAAAACTTGATTTTGGCTTTCGAAAGAAAATTAAGCTACTTGCAGGCCCAATAATAAGCTAGTAAAAGCTATTCTAAAACCACAAAAAGCTTAAAAAGATTAAGCTCACCATCCAAGGGGCTTATGCAGAGAAAATCAGATCCATTAACATCCATTAACTACCCTAAAAATGAGATTGAAATTGGCTTTTAAAACTTTAAAACTCAAACAAGACTTGACAGATTTACACTAAAAACTCAAGTAACAAATTGCACAATTTGGCAACTCTATTCTACTGCATTTAGAACTAAAAACAAGCATGAAAACACACTAAATATCACCTAATCAAAATCTTAAACAAATAAGCTGTCAAAGAAAACTAAAAACACCACAGATTCAAGATATGATTACTAAAAACCTTAAAAATGACTTTTAAACTTTGAAAACTTATCTAAGCTGACTTATAGGCTTAATTTGAGCTTTTCAAATTTGACTTAAAGGTCAAAAGACCCGCCAAGCAATATTAACAAGAGTTAATACTACTAGTGCCAAACACCCCTTAAGAAACTTAAAAACCATATTAAGCTTATAACAGTTTGATAAAAGCTACAAAAAAGCTAAAACAGATTAAGCACAGTGTTAATAAAGGACAAATAAGCACATTTCAATCACTAATAAAAATAAGCAGTTTTTAAGCTAAAAATGCAATCTTAATGAAAAACATGAACAAATGAAATCTAAACATTAAGCAAACATGAATAAGCATCAAACATCATAGATAAGCATAGAAAACATAAATAAACCGTAAGATAAACAGAAAATAAGCAATAAGCAGTTTAAAGCTATAAAATGTAAAGGAGAGAGTACCTTGCCCTTTGCTCTAAACAAGGGTAAATAAGCTCTTAATGTGCTGATTTACAAGCTCCAGCTTATCAAAGATAAGATGGAAAAACCCATAAGCCCTTCTAGAATTGGCTTATCATCCATACAAGCTCTTTTTGAGGATTGGATTTTTTTTGAGTGAACTTTTCTTAAACACTTAACAGTTTGTAAGGCTTTAATAAAACAGATTAAACAAGAGCTTATTTAGCTTATTAGACCATTTTCAAACATATTAATTCATTAGCATTAGGTAAACAAATTTTAACATAAAAACTCAAAATTTCATTAATACTTAAAACGTTTACAATACTTAAAGAAAAGTTACAATAAGCTGATTTTAAACTAAGATAAGCTGAAAAATACAATAAATAAGCTATTAAAAACTAGATAAAAAAACTCTCTAAGATGCTGCCCTAATGGCCCTATTTATATTAGTCTTGAGAAGCATCTAGGTCTTGAGGTGTGTTTCTTCTGTGAGAGGGATGGGAGAGTGTTCTCCAAGCCTTCAATCTTAGCCTTTGATTTCCACTTGTGCTTCTTTGATCTCTCATAGCAACCCTTGATTGATTTTGTCCAATACTCCCAACATTAGGATTGTCATTGTGGCTTGTCCTCTTCTGGAGGGTGTGGTTAAGAGTGGGGTTGAAAGGGTTTGTCGTGTGCAGGGTATTTTGGAGGGGAAAGGGGAATAGTGATTTGGCAGGTTTTGGTTTTGTTTATATTTAATTGATTTGGATTAACGGATGTTAGTGTTAAAGACTAACGGTGTAAGTGGTTAGGACCAAGGGTAAAATGGTTTAGGGACTAAAGGTGTAATGGACTTAACAGCCATATGGTTGGGCTGTTAAGTGGAATTGGGCTTTTTTTATTAAAAGGCTTAGGTCTTTTAAGCCTTTGTCTTCAATATGCTTAATGGGTTGCCCTGTCCCATTAGATGGGTGCGGGTTGACCCATTTAAGATTTCTTCATTTTCGGCTTCGTCTTTGACTTTGACTTTTCACGCTCTTTCCAATCCCGTGCTTGGTTTTGTCTGTTTTTGGCTTTGTTTTTGTCCTTTAGTGAATATCCGATATCTGCACACTGTACAAAGCAAAACAAACATATATTTGGCATTTTATGTCCGTTTTTGGTCATTTAGGCTCGTTTTTATAGTTAAAAGGTATGTGTAATTAAGCACATACCAAAATCCCCCATGCTAAGATATTGCCGTGTCCTCACGCAATGCCATAAGTAAACACTTTAGAAAACCAAGAATCTCAATCCCCCTCGACTAATTACCTCGAAAAGTAGCTAAGTGTTCATCAAGGGGAATTAAAGAATCATTAGCTTTGAAAAGCCCCATTTTGACCATTTTTAAATATTTACACTTATTACCACACATATTTTTGTATTTTTCCTTTTTCTCATTTTTTTATACTTTTCTTTTTGACCAACTAGAATGTCTAGACTTTTGTTATTTTCATAACCATTAGGGTCATAGAACACGAAGCACTTCAATCCAAAAATGCCCAAAAAGATAAATTCATCGTCCCTGATTTTTCACTTGTCCCAAACCAAGCTTAGAAACAAAATCACCGTTAAATATAAGTTAAGATGCTAATACTACTCATGCTTGTAACTTGTAAACTTTTCACTCCCGACAATTATTATATCTTAGGAGAATGTGCTTATTTCGAATTTCAACCATGGATCAGCCTTTTTAAGAAAATTACAATATTTCTATGCTTCACGTTCCACCCAAGAATTATGATTTTGAAGGCGAGATCATTCCATATAGCGACTTTCTTCTCGGCACATCCCAGCCGAGACCGCTTAGGTGACCAGGCTTTGACACCCCAAAAAAAAAATGTGGGTGTTTGTTGGGGGGGGGGGATGGTATTGGGATATATGGGGGGGGGGTATTGGGAAAAATTAGGGGGGGGTTTTTGTTTTTTTTTTGTTTTTTTTTTTTTGGGGGGTTTTTGTGTTGGGTTAGATATAAGTACGGTTTCAAAAACTCTTGGCTTCGCGTGAAACAAATTCTTTGAGTAAAAAAACACAATTAAAATGAATAGTCTTAGTTCAAAAGCATATTTAAATTTAAGAAAAAGAGATTTTTCCTATATTTATTAAATAACATATATTACACTTAATATAATTACACATCCTTTAAACGAAGGAAATCCTCGACCTTTTTGAAGGCTGCAACATCGGTTGTGAGCCGGCCAGATGCAGCAAACTTTTATCAGTCTCGGATAATTACTATGTGCCTTATTTAGAAAGACTCTACATCGGTTTGAGCCGGCAAGATGCAGTAAACTTTTATTAGCCCACAGTTATTATTATTATTATTATTATTACCTCATTTTTTCATTTTTTTACACCACGATATAGAGAAAATTTCTTTTTAGAAAATTTAAGTATAAATTTGAACTAAGACTAAATAAATTATTGTTATCGACTATACTTTAAAAATCGTTGATTTAAGTTTAATTTTCAAAAAAGAGCACGTATTATTAGTCAGGTTAGGAGCTTATGGGAGAAAAAGCCACAAACTACACTTATGAGCTCTTAAGATTTCCAACTAATCCTTGCTTAGAATCTAACTCATAATTAACTCTATCATTTCTGGTTCTTAGCAAATTTAAAATCTTTAATAAAAAGATCCGTGAATGCTTAGTCAAGTTATTAAAGGTTAAGGGACAAAGCTAAGAGCTCAACACGCTTGATCGAGTCAAAATTTATTCTTATTCTACCCAGCAGGAAAGTCAACATTGTGATAAAACTCTTATTTTATTTTTGAAAAATTTTAATTTTTTTCATTTTTTTGGTTTTTTGGTATTTTGGTGGTAAAAACGGGATTACGTGAAAACAACGACTGAAGGCACAATCAAATCGATAGATCCTCCCCCATACTAGAATTGAACATTGTCCTCAATGTTTTAAGAAGGGTCTCTACGTAAATCTAAAGTCGTTTATTAAGTATGCTCAAAGATAAACATTAGTCGATAAGATTTAGGATATTGGATTCCCATAATCATGCTAAGGATTGAAGCACGAGAGGCTTCAAAAATCTAGGACAATCCTAGACAAACATCACAAAACACAAAGCACGAGAAAGGAAGAGGCGAACCTCCTCACGTCACACTTATTCATTACTACTATTATAATTATATTAGGATAAGCATGGGTTGCCACCCACGAAGCGCTTGTTTATTAAAGAGTCACTAAGCTTGACTCGTCCCCGAATTTAGTTGTCCATGGGGAAGGTTTGAAGATCCGGGACAACCACGGATGTTATGTCCCCTCCAAAGTAGTGTTTAAGTCTATGACCGTTCACCTTAAAGTTTGGTCCGTCGGTTTGAGATAACTCGACGGTACCATAAGGGAAAACTTGAGCAACGGTGAACGGTCCGGTCCAACGGGTTTTGAGCTTGCCCGAGAAGATCTTTAATCGAGAATTGAAGAGAAGAACTCGATCACCAACGTTGAAAACGCGGTTCTTAATCTTGGAGTCATGAATCTTCGTTTTCTCTTTGTAGATTAAAGAGTTCTCGTAGGCTTGATCCCGAAGTTCATTTAATTCATTCAATTGAACTTTTCGGTGATCACCCGCGGTCTTAAGGTCAAAATTGCAATGTTTCAAGGCCCAATAGGCCTTGTGTTCAAGTTCGATAGGAAGATGACAAGCCTTTCCGTACACTAGCTTATATGGAGTACACCCGATGGGTGTCTTGAACGCGGTACGGAAGGCCCATAATGCATCATCTAACTTATCTGACCATGAAGCACGGTTTTCACCTACGGTCCTCTCTAAAATACGTTTCAAACCACGATTTGAAACCTCCACTTGTCCACTCGTTTGTGGATGATACGCGGTAGAAAGTCGGTGTGTCACCCCATATTTAAGCATGACCTTTGCAAATTGGTCATTGCAAAAATGGGTACCACGATCACTAATGATAGCACGAGGAGTTCCAAATCGGGCGAAGAGAGATTTCAAGAATTTCACCACAACTCGGGCATCGTTAGTGGGGAGCGCTTTTGCTTCAACCCATTTTGACAAGTAGTCAACGGCCACGAGAATGTACTTGTTCCCTCGTGAAGACGGGAACAGTCCCATGAAATCGATGCCCCACACGTTAAAGATCTCACACACTTGAATTTCATTTTGAGGCATTTCATCACGTTACGAGATTTTGCCTTGACATTGACAAGCGTCACACCGTGTGACCAAGTCATGGGCATCTCGGTAAATAGTAGGCCAATAAAATTTGGAATCAAAGACTTTTTTAGCGGTGTAGTTGGCATCATGATGTCCCCCGGTGAGTCCATTATGGCAAGCCGTGAGGATATCAACGGCTTCTTGGCCGGAAACACATCGCCTAATCATTTAATCCGCACAAATTCTAAACAAGTAGGGGTCGTCCCAAAAATAATGCTTCACGTCTTTGAAGATTTTTTTCTTTTGTTGGGACGACATCCCTTTCACAATAAAATTCCCCGCATGGTAATTTGCAAAATCAGCAAACCATGGGGTACTATCATCACCACACAGGTTAACCTACCAAGTGTCCGAGAGAAATGTTTTGGTAATTTCCTTGTTCTCGAGAACATCTTGGTGGGGATTTTCTAGTCTTGACAAGTGGTCGGCCGCGAGATTCTCCACTCCTTTTTTATCATGAATAATGACATCAAATTCTTGGAGTAGGAGAATCCACTGGAGCAATCTCGGCTTAGCATCTTGCTTAGCAAGAAGATATTTGAGAGCTGAGTGGTCCGTATACACTATGGTCTTTGACAAGACTAAGTAAGGCCGAAATTTCTCGAAAGCATACACCACGGCCAATAACTCTTTTTCCGTAGTGGTGTAATGTGCTTGAGCATCCGTCATGGTCTTACTAACATAGTGTAAAGGCTGAAAATGTTTGGTCTTACGTTGCCCCAAGACTGCACCTACCGCGTAATCACTAGCATCACACATAATTTCAAATGGTAGGTCCCAATCAGGGGCAACTAAAATCGGAGCTTCGGTTAACTTCTTCTTAAGTATATTAAATGATTCAATGCATTCTTTTAAGAAGATGAAAGGGGTATCTTTTTCAAGAAGATGGGTCATCGGCCGGGCGATTTTAGAAACATCTTGAATAAATTGACGATAGAACCCGGCGTAACCTAAAAAACTTCGAATGCCTTTAACGAAAGTCGGATGAGGGAGTTTAGCTATAACATCGACTTTAGCTTTGTCGACCTCAATCCCGGACTTTTGTAAATCTTAGTGTCCTATGAACCATGCCTTCCTTTTACATAAAAATAGGCCTTTCTCCCAATTTAGAACTAAATTAGTGTCTTTGCACCGTTTGATCATTTTGTCTAAATGGGAGAGGCATGATGAGAAAGAATCCCCGAAGACCGAGAAATCATCCATAAAGACCTCCATTGTTTCCTCGAACATGTCATGGAAAATGGCCATCATGCACCTTTGGAACATGCACGGAGCATTACATAAGCCGAAAGGCATGCGTCGGTAGGCAAACGTCCCATAAGGGCAAGTGAATGTGGTCTTTTCTTGGTCTTGCGGGTTAATAGGAATTTGAAAGTATCACGAGAAACCATCTAGAAAACAATAGTATTCGTTTCCCGCGAGTATCTCAAGCATTTGGTCCATGAACGGTAACGGGAAATGATCTTTACGAGTGGCGTCATTTAACTTTCGGTAGTCAATGCATACACGCCATCCCGTAACTAATCGAGTAGGTATCAACTCATTATCATCATTTTCAATTACGGTTATACCGCCTTTCTTAGGCACACAATGAACGGGGCTCACCCACGGGCTATCGGAGATAGGGTAAATCAATCCGGCATCAAGGAGTTTGATAACTTCCTTTTTGATAACTTCATGAATTTTTGGGTTCACCCATCTTTGATGTTGAATTGCCGGTTTAGAGTCATCATTCATTAATATTTTGTGAGTACAAAATTGAGGGTCAATACCCTTTATATCAGAGATTTTCCAGGCGATGGCACGCTTGTGTGACTTTAAAACCTTTAGAAGTCGGACCTTCTCATCTTCTTTTAAGTCTTTAGCAATTATGACGGGTAGTTTATCGGTACCCTCCAAAAAATACTCAAGATGAGAAGGTAGATCCTTGAGCTCAAGCTCCGGAGGCTCATCAATAGAAGATTTTACGATTTTAAGTTCCTCAACATGAAGTTCTTTCGGAGGGAGAGGAGATGATGGATCATCGTTTAATAACTTCTCGAGTAGAAGAAGGTCTCCCTCCAGATCAAAGTCATCATCATCAATTCCCAGTGGAATTGAATCATTTGTAAGACAAGCTTCGATTTCTTCCAAAATGAAGTCACCTTCCTCAAAAGGTGTGAGAGAGGGGGAAGAAGTATAAAGGATAGGATCTAAAGACTGAGTGGTATTGCTACTCGTAGAACTATCCAAAAATCCGAGCACTTCTTGAGCATACTCCTCACAAGCTACGTCGATGACATCGATTCGATTAATCGACACAACATCATTGTAAGAGTATCTCGAAGTTTGACCAATTTTAAAGGTTATGGCTTCATCATCAACTCGGAGAGTTAATTCTTCACCATAAACATCAATGAAAGCACGTGCCATCCTCAAAAAGGGTCTCCCGAGAATTAAGGGAACCCGAGGATCGACAACATAATCAACGACTACAAAGTCGGCCGGAAAATGGAACTTTCCTACTTTTACAAAGACATCTTCGGCAATACCAGATGGACTAGTAGTCGATCGATCTGCAAGTTCAAGAATCATTTGAGTAGGATTAAGTTCGGGGAGTGAGAGCTTCTTCCATATGGAAAGAGGCATCAAGTTGATGCTTGCACCAAGATCGGTCAAGGCTAAGCATTCAACTAACTCCAAAAAATCACATGGAATAAGAAACTTGTCGGGGTCTCCAAGTTTTTCGGGTAACTTTTTTAGGATAACCGCCGAACAATTCTCATTCACCGGTGTTTTGGCTAAGTCAAACAATTTTTCTTTGTTATTAAGGAGACTTTTAAACATTAAAGCAAATTTCGGCATATGTAGAAGAGCATCCGCGAAACTGAGCTCGAAATGTAATTCCCTAAAGATTTCAACAAATTTTGAAGCTAGTTTATCATCTTTTTCATGGAGCTTTTGTTTGTTGGCTCTCGAAGGATAAGGTATAGACGGTTTAGGCTTAGGAGTAACAATGGGCTCATCAAATGGAGCTTGAATTTGGACTACCAGAGGTTGGATGTTTTCGGTACTCGGTTGCACTGTATCCTTTGTTACCTCGAGTTCCCGTTCCACTACCTTGGAAAGAGGAGAGAAAGGAGGTAGAATTTGAGGTCCATCATAAGAAATACCGCTTCGGGTGGTGATTGCTTTCAAGTCACCTATCGGGTTAGCAACGGTGTTGCTAGGAAGTGAACCCGGGCTCAAAGAATAAGCGGTATTCATTTGAAAAAAACTACTCATCGTGTTCTTAATATCATTCGTTAAATCATTCTTGAACGCATTGTTTTGTCTAGTCAATGTATTATCCATCTCTTTCTTTAATTTCGTCCTCATATTGGTTATTTGATTTTGCATTATTCTCATATTAACGTCATTTGTCTTCATGTAGCTTGAGAGATCGTTTGAAGTTCCAACTTAAGGTGGAGCTTGATAATTCTGGTTTCCTTGATTGAAATTATTTCCTCGGTTCTGGTTAAACCCTTAATTTTGCACATTCAGTTGAGCAAAACTGGGTGGTCAAAACTAATTAGCTACACTCTGGGGACGATAACCGGTATTTCCCTGATTGTAGTTCACTGCGGCTTCTGAAACATATCCTTGAATATTGTCTTGATAGCCCGAAAAAGTGTTGCCATCGGTGGCAGGACACTGTCGGTAAGAATGAGCACTGCCACAAGTAACACAAGATTCCTCAACAGCTTTTACGGAAGCTGGATCTGGGGTTACTTGATGTTGTTTAAACATCGCGGTCATGGCACTAGTCATGGCACTGGCTACGACACTGGCTATTTCTGAAGAATCAACATTACTTGCTTTCACTTGAGAAACAATGGGTTTGTTTCTTGAATTACGAACTTTTGATTTGTTATCAATAATTTTCAACACATCTTGTGCACTTCTCTCCAAAAGATTGCCACCGGCGGCAGAATTCAAAGAATCTTGATCGGATGGTGTAGTATATTGGATATCACAATACAAGCTTAGGAATGATGGGTTAGCCAAATTTCTAGAGAGAGAAAGTGACTAGTCTAGTGAGAGAAAACACCTTTAAGTGTGTGTATTATCAAATGAACAACCAACCCCTTCCCATGGCTGGAAAGGGGTATTTATACAAGTATTTTGGTGCCCCTAAATGGGCCATGGAGTGGGCTAACAAGTGGGTAAAGACCCGGCCCAACACCATAAGTCGTATGGTAACTAAATGATTAAAACTAAGACTACGAGCAAACCTATGCTAGATATAACACGGGGTGACCGAGTCTTTTACATGGATTTTCATAATCCTAACAATCTCCCCCTAAGGGAGGTCACCCCAGAAAATACAAATTGAATCCTAGCATTATATTTGACTTAATCATTGATTCTGGCTTGTAGTAAGTTGTTATTCATTTGTGTGTGTGTTTCTCTGTGTGTTTTCTAAAAATCTGTTTTTTCTGAATTTTCGGACTTTATTTGTATTTCTAGGATTGAATTACAATCACCCATAGTTTTTGATATTCATAATAAATTCAAAAATAATCAAAAAAATATCTTTTCTTTTTCTTAAAATTTTGTTTTGTGTCTTGTTGTTAGGTTTAGAAAATTTTGTCTTGCATTTTTACAGAGTTAATTATAGTGTACTTGCTTATTTGTCGCGTTTACTTTGTTTCCCTGTGGTTGATTATCTTAGTTCATTAATTGCTTTTTAATTGCTTATTTTAATTGTGTTTTTGTGTGGTAGTGATGTGTGTGCCAAAAATTATCTGTCGCCTCTCATTCAAATCATATCCAAACACTCACTCAGCACCGTCCCGCCCGCCTCCCTCCCTCCCAATTTCACAAGTCGTTTGAGCGCGAAACGCAACCCCGGGACAGCATTTCTCCGGTAAACATTCGTATATTTATTATTATTATATTTTGTATATGAATTTTCCTAGAGAGCTACTTTGGGAATTATTCTCTATACTTTTGTGTATTAATATAATATAGTGTATAAAAACTATGAATCATCCTAGAAAAATGCCTTCTTTTACCATAAAATAGCATTTCTCCTAATTTAGAACTAAGTTAGTGTCTTCGCATCGTTTGAGCATTTTGTCTAAATAGGAGAGGCATGAGGAGAAAGAATCCCCAAAGACCGAGAAATCGTCCATAGAGACCTCCATTTTTCCTCGATCATGCCGTAGAAAATGGCCATCATGCACCTTTGGAACGTGCCCGGAGCATTACATAAGCCGAAAGGCATGCGTCGGTAGGCAAACGTCCCATAAGGGCAAGTGAAGGTGGTCTTCTCTTGGTCTTGCGGGTCAATTGGAATTTGAAAATATCCCGAGAAACCATCTAGAAAACAATAGTATTCGTTTCCCGCGAGTCTTTCAAGCATTTGGTCCATAAATGGTAACGGGAAATGATCTTTACGAGTGGCATTATTTAACTTTCGGTAGTCAATGCATACACGCCATCTCGTAACTAATCGAGTAGGTATCAACTCATTATCTTCATTTTCAATTACGGTTATACCGCCCTTCTTAGGCACACAATGAACGGGGCTCACCCACGGGCTATCAGAGATAGGGTAAATCAATCCGGCATCAAGGAGTTTGATAACTTCCTTTTTGATAACCTCATGAATTTTTAGGTTCACCCGTCTTTGATGTTGAATTGCCGGTTTAGAGTCATCCTCCATTAATATTTTGTGAGTATAAAATTGAGGGTCAATGCCCTTAATATCGGAGATTTTCCAAGCAATGGCACGCTTGTGTGACTTTAAAACCTTTAGAAGTCGGACCTTCTCATCTTCTTTTAAGTTTTTAGCAATTATGACGGGTAGTTTATCGGTACCCTCCAAAAATGCATACTCAAGATGAGAAGGTAAATCCTTGAGCTCAAGCTCCGGAGGATCATCAATAGAAGATTTTACTGTTTTAAGTTCTTCAAGATTAAGTTCTTTTGGAGGGAGAGGAGATGATGGATCATCATTTAGTAACTTCTCGAGTAGAAGAAGGTCTCCCTCTGGATCAAAGTTGTCATCATCAATTCCCGGTGGAATTGAATCATTTGTAAGACAAGCTTCGATTTCTTCCAAAATGAAGTCACCTTCCTCAAAAGGAGTGAGAGAGGGGGAAGAAGTAGAAAGGATAGGATCTAAAGACAGAGTGAGATTGCCACTCGTAGAACTATCCGAGAATCCGAGCACTTCTTGAGCATACTCCTCACAAGCTACGTCGATGACATCGATTCGATTAATCGACACAACATCATTGTAGGAGTATCTCGAAGTTTGACCAACTTTAAAGGTTATGGCTTCATCATCAACTCGGAGAGTTAATTCTTCACCGTAAACATCAATCAAAGCACGTGCCGTCCTCAAAAAGGGTCTCCCGAGAATTAAGGGAACCCGAGGATCGACAACATAGTCAACGACTACGAAGTCGGCCGAAAAATAGAACTTTCCTACTTTTACAAATACATCTTCGGCAATACCAGATGGACTAGTAGTCGATCGGTCTGCAAGTTCAAGAATCATTTGAGTAGGAGTAAGTTCGGGGAGTGAGAGCTTCTTCCATATGGAAAGAGGCATCAAGTTGATGCTTGCACCAAGATCGGCCAAGGCTAAGCATTCAACTAACTCCGGAAAATCACATGGAATAAGAAACTTGTCGGGGTCTCTAAGTTTTTTGGGCAACTTTTTTAGGATAACCGCCGAACAATTCTCATTCACCGGTGTTTTGGCTAAGTCAAACAATTTTTCTTTGTTATTAAGGAGACTTTTAAACATTGAAGCAAATTTTAGCATATGAAGAAGAGCATCCGCGAAACTGAGCTCGAAATGTAATTCCCTAAAGATTTTAACAAATTTTGAAGCTAGCTTATCATCTTTTTCACAAAGCTTTTGCTTGTTAGCTCTTGAAGGATAAGGTATAGACGGTTTAGGCTTAGGAGCAACAACGGGCTCATCAATCGGAGCTTAAATTTGGACTACCAGAGGTTGGATGTTTTCAGTACTCGGTTGCACCGTATCGTTTGTCACCTAGGGTTCCCGTTCCATCACCTTGGGAAGAGAAAAAGACGAGGGTGGAATTATGGGTCCATCATAAGAAATGCCACTTCGGGTGAGCAACGGTGTTGCTAGGAAGTGAACCCGAACCCGAAGTAGAAGCGGTATTCATTTTCATGAATTGACAAAACATGAAAAACATATTTATAAGATTAGTTTGAGCTTTTCAAATTTGACTTAAAGGTCAAAAGACACTTAAGCAGTATTAACATGAGTTAGTACTGCTAGTGCCAAACACCCCTTAAGAAACTTAAAAACCATATTAAACTTATAGCAGTTTGATATAAGCTTCAAAAAGCTAAAGCAGATTAAGCACAGTGTTAATAAAGGACAAATAAGCAAATTTCATCCACTAATAACCACTTAGATAATAAGCAAACCAATTAAGCAGTTTTGAAGTTAAAAAGTCACAGTTAATAAAATAACATAAACAAATGAAATCTAAACTATAAGCAAGCATAAATAAGTAATAAGCAATATTAATAAGCATAAAAAAGAAGAAATAAGCAGTACAATAAGCAATAGAATAAGCAATAGAATAAGCAAACAGTAAATAAGCTTGAAAATGAAAAAATGAAACTTACAAGGCCCTTTGCTTAAACAAGGGCTTAAATGGCTCTTAGAGCTTATCAACAAGCTCTAGTAAGCTAGGGTGGTCATAAAAGCCCTTCCAGGTTTGGCTTTTCTTTCAAAATGAGTTGTGGTATTTAAAGAGTGGATTTTTAGTGAATTTAGCTTAAGCACTTAATGTTTTTTTATCCCTTTATGAAAACAGATTATATAAGAGCTTAAACAAGAGCTTATTAAACCATTTTCAAAGCTTATAATACATTAAAACACTAAAAACAGATTTTTAACAATAAACATAAAATTTTCATTAAACTTAAAAACTTTTACAATATTTGAAAAGAAAGTACAATAAACTGATAATAAGCTAAAAATACAATAAAATAAGCTATTTTAAAAATTACTTAAAAGCTAGATAGTCTTACTGTGTGAAAACACATTATCTTTATAGCCGTTTGACAAGTTCTTCAACTTTGAAGTGAGTTTCTTGTGTGAGTGATCTCCAAGCCTTAATCTGAGCCCTTCAATTATCTTCTTCTCCAAGTTCTTGAATCACAGCCTTTGATTCTTTGTGATGTATCATAGCCAATGAAAATTCATTGGATTGCCAAGGTGGAATTGGCACCTTTTGGAGTGGGGTTGAGTTGGAAAAGTGATGGGTTTGTTTTGGGGTACAGGGGTCGAGGGATAGTGATGGGTGAATAGTAGTTTAGGCAGGAAAAGAGGTGTGTTTGTTTTGGGGATAAGGGGGTTAACAGGGTTAGGATAAAAGGTAACAGGGTTAGGGTGTAGGGACTAATGGTGTAATAAAAAGGGACTAGTGGTGTTAGTCCTTAAGGACTAACTATATAAACCCAGGGACTAATGGTGTTAAGTGTTTGTTGGGCTAATGGGTTTAGGATTGGGCTTATAAATTAGGCTGGTTAATATGGTTTTGGACCTTAGGCTTTATAAGGGCTTAAAAGCTTAAGGCTTATGATTGATGATTAATGGTCTGACCCGGCCCATTAACTTGGGTGCGGGTTGGTCCATGCATACGTCTTTGGCTTTGACTTTGACTTTTTGACTTTGACTTTGATTTTGACTTTTCACGCTCTTTCCATTCTCGTGCTCAGTTTTGTCGGTTTTGGCTTTGTTTTTGTCCTTTAGTGAATATCTGTTACCTGCACAGTATACAAAGCAAAACAAGCATATATTTGGCATTTATGTCCGTTTTTGGTCATTTTGGCTCGTTTTAATAGGTAAAAGGTATGTGTAATTAAGCACATACCACGTATCCACCAACATGGATATGACATATCGACTGTCCTATACAGTTATCATTTTTATTTTCTTATTCTAACTGACGTTTATTTGGAGATACAATTGATGTGATTTTCTTTATGATAAAACAAAGAAGTACTAAACGAGAGTGAAGAAAGTGGTGGTATGCATATAATCTGGAATCTTATATGTGTTGTGCATGCTGGTATTCAGACGCTTTTCACAACACAACACACATAGTTGCTAATAAACTCATCATGGAGAATCATACTAAGCAAATCCCAGGGGAGTTTTCGTTCTAAATCTTTATATTTTCTGTATTTCATTTTAAATTTATACAACGTGGGCATTGTATATCTCAAGTGGGGGAGGATAATTAGAACGCTACTTGTCCTTGTTTTTAATTTATGCTTAAATTTTTTTTAAATATCATGTTTTTTAAGATTATTAGTTGCATAACCCGCACACATAACCCTTATTTTCATATTGTGAGGATTAAGCCTATTATGTTTCCCCTATTTTACCAAAAAAATTCCACAAATATATGAGTGTGCCAGTGATTGTAGTAAACTTTAGAACTTAGCTTGGTATACTATTCGAGACCACCATAATGAGTATTATTTTTATAATTGGAGTGACTTGTCTGGATTGGTAAATTTTTAGGATTAAACCAAAAAGCCTATGTCATTTACATATATTATGTGATATTAACTAACTACACTGGTTAGTTAACCCTCGTATAAAACCCTTTTGTTACTCTCATTTTTAGAGTAAGATACCCTTAAAAAACCTCCTGGGCCATTCCTTTTGTTTTTTACACCACTAAAATATGTTTCGTTACACCTTTACACCTTATCCTACCCTATAGATTAAAGTCCTTGGTTGGTTGCTAATTTCTTTTGTGTAAAAGTGTGTACTTCCTGTGTTCGTGTGTATGTTTCTTATCTTTGGTTAGGTCAGGAATTGCACATTGCAATAGGAATGTGAAAGTAGTTTCTTTTATTTTTCGTGTGTTTGCTACTTTTACTATTATTTTTATTTCTAAGACATGAGCGTTATGGAATTATTATTCATACTTACTATGATTGTGATGTGGTGAAATTTTACACCTTTATTCATTTTCTAGTGATATGTTTAAAAAAATTCGATAAAATAGAAAAATACAAAATAATGTAAGAGAGAAAAAAAAGGAGAGGATTATGAGATAATCGGTTCGTTTAAAACTAACTAGTTTTATTTTTATGAGATAATTGATTATTCGTTGATACGTGCTATAAACCAACGATGTAAAGTATTGTTGTATAAAGTTGTTCGTAAAATTAACCAACTATGTATTTTTGTATTAAGTGGTAGATATCCCCACTATTGTTGTACAATATTATGGATGAATGGGAGTTGGTTGTTATGGGAACGCCAACTAGGTATGTTTTTATGGATCGTTGAGAATGATGATTGAGACATCTTTGAGTCTAACTCGTGTCTACCAAAAAAAGCGTGTGTTTTCCATGTTAGAGCGTGAGTTAGTCGGTGATTTGTGTCTTTTTCAAAGTTGTAGTCGGGAAAGTAGCTAGCAACATTATTGTTTATTGGTTGGACTTAATCTATCTATTTTGTTATTTTTAGCCAATAACCATTGTAACGAATACAAATGTCATAGATGAACGATTAAGGTAACCTAACCAAGTTAATGAATGATACCAAAAATCGAACGCGTATTTAGAGTAAAAGAATTTACAAGGGTTTTCCTATGGATTGAATGGCATTGTGAGACCTTCGTAGCTTCTATTCTCTTCTAAAAGTCAAACCTGGTGGTTAATGCCTTCTTCTTAGTCTTTGGTATATTTTTGCACACTCAAATTCGTCATTAGGCTTCGGTATTTATAGTCTCTAGAATTAAATCGATACGTCGTATTGAGTAAGTTCAATACGGCGTATTGGGGTTTCTTAGAGCGGGGACTACGATTATAATATTCTAGAATATTCTAATACTTGATCTTCAATACAGCGTATAGGGTCTTCTAGGTACGGCGTATTGGTCTTCAAATCTTCGTGGTTGCTTGTGAAGTCAAGGCACAGATACGCCGTATCTTCTTGCTGGATACGGCGTATTAGATGTCAGAATAGCAGTCTTTAAGATTTCTTTGTTTAAGCTCCAAAATGCGTGCCTTTTAGTTAAACTTCACCAATTGCTCCATATTTACTGCAAATAACAAATATAAGCAATTAAGTACCAATTCATGCATAAAATAATATAGAATGAGCAATTTAGCTGGGATAAATGATGCTATAAAATAGACGTTATTTGATGTCATCACCACCATAATAAGTATTATTGATATAGTTGGAGTGACTTGTCTAGACCGGTAAATTTCTAAGATTAAACCAAAAAGCCTATACAAAAATATTGTGATATTAACTAACCACACTGGTTAGTTAAATGCCGTATAAAAATCTTTGTTTACTCTCATCTTTAGAGTAAGACACCTCTAAAAAAACCTCCTAAGCTATTCCTTTCATTTCTTACACCACTAAAATATGTTTCGTTACACCTTAGCCTACCCTGTAGATTAAGTTCGTGGTTGGTTGCTAGTTGCTTTTGTGTAAAAGTATGTACTTTCTGTGTTCGTGTTCGTATTTCTTAGTTAGGTCGGGAATTGCACATAGCAATGGGAATATGAAAGTAGTTTCTTTTAGGGCCAAAGACTGATATGAGCCAAGACATTGTTTTATCTCACCTAATAAGCTTGTTAATGAAAAATTCCAAATAAAGAAGTCGCGATTGCGCGACAAATTGGAAAACCGCGATTCCATTAGAATATCAACACGTACGCTTTTAGAGTTACTATTTACGTCAAAAAATGTTTTTACTCGATTCAAACAAGGTTTTACTCAATAAATTTATAGTTTTGTCTTTTACAAAAAAGACAAAAGTAATAAAGAATTATTTTATTTTTTCATAATTCGTTTACGTCATTCGATCAAAAAACCATGGTTTGACTTTTCTTAGTTTAATTCGCGAGTTTTCATACTCTTTCAAAATTTCCTAAGCAGGTTAACCAAAGAGGTAACCACAGCTACCAAACACAATAATCTAATTCAAACACAAAAACGAACTCAAAACACTATATACAAACAAACACACCGATCATCAAACACACACTACACACACATCATCTTTATGTGTTCTTCACCATCAAAGGCCCGGCCTCAGTAAGAGTATTGATTCAAATATCTTATTTGACATTGATGGTCGTACATTATTGCTAGGAAGGGCAGAGTTTTGCTTGGTGACTGGTTTCACTTGCGAGAAATTTGTTTTCCCTAAATATTTGGATGACGGCATTCCTTTTTTTGTTAGACGCGTGTTTTCAAACAAATTGGAAGGCTTATGTTTACTTGCAGCTAGTTACCTTGAATTGTTTTCGTTGACTATACACCATGAAGGGATGTTCTCTCCCAGACCTGCTGGTAGACGGTATATCGGTGGGAAGGTAACACATATTGATTTGTTAAAGGTTAATGATTTTAGTATCCATATTCTTAATGGTATAGTGAATGAGTTAGGGTATTCTGATAAAGTTTTATTGTATTACTACTATCTGAGACCGACATTTGACAAAGGTCACCTTTGGCTCGTACCTAACATTTTTTTTTTCCAAGTAACAATAGAGTAGAACAACAGGGGTAACACAGTAATAGGAATCGACACCTTTTTAGGGCAATGATCATGAACATGACCAAAACTCTTACATAGGTCACAATGAGGAGGCTTTCATTCATACTTAATAGTAACAGTTTCAATTGTAAACCCCATATCCTCAATTAAAGGAACACCAATAAAAAGACTCTCTTTAAGAACATCCTCCTCATTAATTTCAATCAACAACAGTGCGCAAAAACTACTTCTTCCTCTATGACTCATACACATTGTGAACGTTAGGAGTCCTAAATACTAGGTTATCGATTTGAGACGCTTAAGGCTAAGGGATATTGGAGAAACCTGAATAGGACATTATGGATTTTTAACCTATCAGAATAATGGTGAAACTTCTTCTTACATAAACGCATATCATAGCCATTTCTTAAGAAGAGAGGGCTTATGTTCGGTTCATCCATGGCCCGATTCAGGAAATCCTCCAATCCGTTTAAAAGTTTTGAATTTAAAGAAGAAAAAACTTTTGGAGTTCATCATTATTCTAGTCAAACCATATTTACCCTAGTTATTTTGGACATAGTATTCTATAACCGAAAACGCAATACGCTTACAAATGAAATAACTATACATGTCTTAGCAAATGGGTTACTTGGTACTAAACCATTTCAACAACCTTCCTTGGAATGGAAACATTCAACCTTTACAAAATTTTCTAAAAATCAGAACGAAAGCTTCGCCGTTTGAATTGTTATACTTGGGATTAGTTTCGACCCTCTCGCTGCACTTGGTTTTGGTCGTGAGCCTCTCGCTGCGGCAATGTAAGAACCAGGCTAATCTTGAATAGATACAGACTGGACAATTGGGGATTCATCAACTTTAAGATTTTCAGCTACAAGAGCATCTATAATTGTTGAATCATCCACATGCAAAACCTTACAAGAAATCACATCAGCATTAGAATTATCAGCTTGAAATTGATATCACAATAGCAACTAAGGAATCATGATGCTTCACGCATATTATTAGTCATCCGATATAATCTCATGTTTACCAGCTTCAATATCCTTTATTTTTAAAACCCCATGTCCAAGTCACCAACATTTGTTAACGAAACTCTAAAAGTGGTAGCAACATCTACATTAAACTGACTCTGTGACATGTTAATAATAGCAGTAGGAGAGACCAAAGGAGAAGAGTTACTCGCTTTAAGACTTCCACCACACGAGGCACCAGAGGCAAAAGCCTCATGATCCGAGTTATGAACACTCCCCACAATAGTTTGGTCAGCCATCTCGCCCAAAGGAGTACCTGCCATCTTATTCATACGTGCCGTAGCCACACGCAAGGGTTCCTTACAATAAAAGTTAGCTTTCCTAAAAAAGACTTCCCCACATTAGCATCACTAGTATCCTTCATAAACCCTAATAAAACAGTAAAACTGGAACAACGAGCCGATGCCCAAGCAAGAAAGTCTATGCTACTACTAAATGAAAAGAAACACAGCAGTGCTAGGGCTCAAAACTTATCACGAACCTACTAACCGAATTTCCATACAGAGAAGATACCAAGAATAAGAAATGTAAATCTAATAATCGATAATCAACAACCTGTAATAACGAAAACCCAAAAGACGCGATTTAATGGACAAACCTAAAAAAGATAAACCCCTACCACGGCAATCAAGACCCGAAATCCTAATAAAATTACGTTAAAGAAATGAATCAGAGATAATTAATGCACTATCCTACATTATCAGTTTGAAGATTGTACCATAAGGAAGTGACTTTCCACTGGATATAAAGGGTCTAGGAGGACAGTGTTGATCAATAATAACTGTCAATGGAGGTAAGGTATGATACATCTGAGGTTGGGTGTTTCTTTTGCCATCGTAGTGATGCCTCTTCCTTAGCCACTCAGGTGCTAGTTGTGCGGGGTAATGCTAATTAGTATGTGTTGTTGAAATGAAGGGGCACTGTAGCTGGTAGAGAGAGCTCCTCAGTTTTGTGCTATGGGGGTATTCTATGCATGATGATCTCTTATGATCCTAAATAATCATGTGGATGATGGTAGGAGTTGGTTTTTATGGGTTGAAATAAGTGGGAAAATGTAGTCAAGATAGAATGGTTTGGTGCTTCAAAGGTGAATCAAGATGTCTTGTTCCTGGTTGCTGGCATATCTGAATTTGCATTCTTATCTCATAAGTTTTGCTTGGTCAGATATCTTGTTTTAGTTGTTTCAGACTTCCTCTGTTTTTGGAAGTTCTGAATTTCAGTTGTATTGTTGATAGTTTGAGGTTTCATTGTAATTTGTTTGAACATTTTGATGTTTAATAATATATGATTCACCATTGCACAAAAATTATAATATTTGAACGTAAGAATACTAGAAGAATCGATTTCAAGGATTTAGGTTTTTCTAAAAAAATCGCCCATAGGAATCGGTTGGGAAAGTATTTTTAACATTGCCCACTCTTTATTTGTTATTAACAGGTACCAAACCGTCCACACAGAACACCTTTCATATTCGTTTATAGTAAACTCTTAGGCCAAATATCATTTACATATAAGAAGTAGACCACATGACTCCAAACAATTCGATTCCGATGCCAAATATGCCAGGTATATCTCTTTTGTTTTAACATTGGACCAATAAAACACAAAAGACTAAGAAGTTCCTCCTATGCAACCATAAGTTCATTAGTATGGTTGTTATAATTGGTCACTGGTCATGGTCTTCAATGTTTAAGTTGTAAACCATAATTTGGTTAACAACCTATTTGTAACTTGAGGTACCGGTAAATAACTTTGGTAATTTGATCTTTCATATTCCTATGTTAGGTTTGAAACTCAAACAAATTTTTACTAGTTTACATGTTAGTGTTTTTTAATACTTTGTAAATTAATTCTCCATAATACCTTTGACCATGAGTTCATACTCTTCTTGATTAAGGAGTTGGCATCCCTATAAATAGAGTATAATATTTTTGCTTGAACACACACCAACAGAAAACCAAAACACTTAGAAACAAAAGGCCGGGTTCTTGATTTATGCCTAAAACAAGAACTGCACTTCATTTTATCCCAATGAGGTATTCGTGATACCTAGGCACAGGGTCGAATAATCTTCTTTGGAAAGTGATTACACGAGTTAAAGGGATATCCGGTCAACCATTCTTGGTAATTATTAAAAAATATAACAACAATAAACTATTGCTCGACTTATGTGTAACCAGTGTGGACTTTGGTTTCTCTTTTAATTTGCTACTTTGGAGCCTATCAACATGCATTATACACGTACCCTTTTGACTGTCATCAGGAACAAAAACAACCTTACCCTTATCACTTGAGTATGCCATTTTGCTTTTGAAGTATTAAGTTAGGTTTGTATTGTGACGTTGTTTGGTATAATTGATTAAATTACTTTGGTTGGAGGGCGGGTGCCGGTCTCAATAGTGTAATTTTCCTTTTCCTGCGAAACATTTTCCGTAATTTCCCAAAAATGGGGGACAAACAGGTGAACGGAGGTCCACTTCAGGGTACGAAGAGTGTAATGTATAAATTTTTTTTTGCAGTCTCGAAGTACTATGGCACAAAACGTATATTTGGTACGCCATTGTGGAGGATGTTTATTAAAACTCAATCTAGGTTCTATAATAACAAAGATTTATTAATGCGACAAACGGATTCAAACAAAAGACAATGATATTTTACAAGGTTTCATACATTACAGAAAGCCCCTAATTCTATTTGATCATCATATAGAACGTGGTACCTCAACTATTAAACAGGGGATCAAAGAACTATGTCTTAGGGTTCCTAAACGATCTCATGTAGATCGTTACATAGTGAGAACGTTTTCACGTGGTGAGATGTTGGTGTTTTCCTAAAAGATAATTAAAACCCTTCAACACAAACCACACATATAACAAGGGATGTGTAGGATCTTTATATAGAGTCCGTCTTAGACTTACAAAGGAAATCTATAATTGTATTAGGAAATAAATCAAACATTAAATTGATCTATTATCTTTTTATGCAAAGTATTCTAGTTTCCTCCATCTTCTAGAATTCAATATGTCAAATTAGATCCTCTATGTTTCATTTTTTTGTATCAGCAAATCATTAAATCCCAACAATATTCCCTATTTGCTTGATGACAAAACAATTACACTGAACTGATTCCAAGATGATCCATAGTAGCTTCTTCTTCAGCAATTTCATCTTCCAAATATGATTTCCATGAAATGAAAACAATCTTCCCTTAACTTTAAGCTTTCCTTTGTCATGCCACACACTTTTATTCGTTGCAAATTTTGATCTATGTAAACATCTTCACCTTTTTGATTCATTATCCATAAGGGGACTCGTGAAACCTTATGAAAACTTTGATCTTTACAACTACAAACCTATATTAAACTTCTATCCAAGCTTTGCAAGGTCTCTAATTTCCCTCCATGACGCTTTAATAGAATAATGGAATTCAAGTTTTTCTCGTCAGTAACATTAAAACTAGGCATAGTAATAATGATCTTAGATAGGTAAAAATCAAAACCTTTCCCTGCGTGGAGCATGTAGATGGTTAAACATTGATCATATGCTTCCTCTAAAAACCAATTATGTTTCCCATTCTTGAATCTATTATTCTGTTGGTCTTTGTAATGACTTATTGATGAGGAGAAAACACAGTATTACAAACTTGATGGAAGTAGAATAAACCATATTGTTTTGTCTTATGTTTGTACTATCCATGGGATTCTAACTATAACGTAATTCCTTGAAGTATAAGTAGACCTCAATTCTTGACAAAAAATCTCATCTAAATGATACACTGCGCATACAACGTAACTCCTTTTAAGTGATAGAAATGTGCGCATTGAGCACACAAGTTTGAGGATCAACATTGCTAGATTTGACAAGTCTTCATCAACATCGATTTTAAGCTCGAACAAGTTATCTTCAAAAGTCATTATCCATCCTCGACTTTAAGATATGATAGGAATACGTACTTGTGAAATTCTACTTCAATGTTAAATAAATGATAAAGAATTATCCCCGTAACCAATTTTTGCAATTAATCCCAAAAATAATAGCATTTTTAACATTTAAGAATATCATTAGAAAGCCAAACAGATTCTGTCTGAGAATTTTCTAATCCAACCGAGATCCAATCCATGTATTATCCGATATCTGACAAAGCTAGCAGTAGTAATTCATTGACCCCGAGCAGTAGTAACTACTTTTTATTACCCGTATATACTTGGCAGCATTAACACTTGGGCTTACTACTATTGCACGTAATCATGAACCAAACCATGTACAAACAGCAACAGTAACTGATGTTAAGTGCTTCCATCGATTCATAAATCAGTAACGTCACCACAACATCAGGTATAGTTTATAATCATGAAGATAAGAATAAATAGGCAATCAAACCAGCACCATCATCATGACAACTTCAAAATCAAAACCTGATATTCAAGAAAACCTTCGCAATCTGCTGCTCCTTCTTCTTGTTGTTCGACTGCTTCAAATCACCTTGCTGCTGAAATTTTGTTGCTATAAATCAATCAAAAGCCACTATGTTCCATTCAAGGATTTTATTGCTCCAAGCAGCAGCAGTCAAAACCATCATTCTTCCAAAAGCTTCTTAGCAGTAGTAAACATGAAAACCCTAGCTTCCATAACACAAACCAAGAGAATTCCAGTACACCGATTCATATATGCCACGATTCTATCACAGACCAACCACGTACAGCACAAACCCTAGATCGACAAGAATAAAACTCAAACCTAATAATAAGGTTGAGTTTAACATAGAGAACGTACTAGGCTTGCCACATACAAGACGAAAACCCTAAATATTATACAATGTTGATAGCGACTTCTTAGCAGTAGTAACAAACTAAATTCCTGGATCTCTGTAACTGCAAAAACACAGTTGTGCTATTACCGCATTAGGGTTTGCTAAAATACCCTAGTTTCACCGAAATTTCACAGTCACGAACAAGAAACTCGAAAACAAAGTTTTTACCACTTGTTCGATTGTAAAAAACCTTGTAGATCTAGAACAAGATCCACAGGGCTTTATACAATTGTAAAGATCATTTTTAAAACTATTAGGATCTATAATAACAAAAATTTATTGATGACTCATCGGAGTTTAAACAAAGACATGTTATTTACAACGGTTTACATTACATAACATCATTATAGACGTGTTATAACTGTAACAGGGATCAAAGACACCCTGATCTTAGGGCTCCTCTAAACGATCTCATGTTAGGATCGTACAAAGGAGAACGTTTCATAGTGCTGAGATCGTTGGTGTTTTCCTAAAACATGATTAAAACACCTTCAAAACTTACATATAACAAGACGTCTAGGATCTCTTTATATAGAGTCCATCTTAGACTTACAAAGGAAATCTAATTGTATTAGGAAACTAAATCAGCATTAAACTTGATCTTTATCTTTTTAAGCAAGTCTTCTAGAATCCTCCATCTTTTAGAATTACAATATGTCGATTTAGATCCTCTTGTTTCATTCTTTTGTATCATCAAATCAATAAATCCTAATAGCAGTGGCAAAATTTCATGTAACAAATATGGTAATCCTTTCAATGTATGTTCATTATGGTATAAGCAATTTGTCAAATGATGGATTTAGGACCTTAAGTCCATAACATAAACTGATAACTTTGCTCGACATTTTTCTTAACCTATGGATGACTTTTTCTTTCTTTTACGATGATGTGATCAGCAGGGGCGGAACCATGTGTAAGGTAGTGGGGGGCGTTGCCCCCAACGTAGCTCTTACAGATACACAAAATACATAGGAAAATAACTAAATATGCAAGTTGGTTGTGAGATACCATCTGACAAAAATTATTGTCTACTAAATAATTTTCACTTCCAAAAAAAGATAGGAAATGTATATCATATTACCCTTACTTGAGGTTATTATTAAAAACATTGAAGAAAGTTTTAAATTAATTAGTTAAAGGTAAAAGTAATGGTGTTTAGTATATACACGAAGTAAATATACTATTTTCACGGTAATAAATGTGTGTTTTGAGACTATGATAATAAATGCATGATTGCACCCCCTCACTATGGACTACTAGTATCTTCACTACTTATACTTGATATAAGAGAAAAATCAAAAACTAGAACGTATATTATAGTATAGTACAAATTTATAAAATTAAATAATTTGTGGAAGAAGATGGTATGGGCAATTCAATTATACATGTAGATAATACTTCTATGACAATTAAATTATGCATGTAAATAATACTTTTTTATGGCAATTCAATTATATATAAATGATACTTTTTATCTTTTTCCTAATCGATTATATCAATATTTTTATCTCTTTATCTTTAAATATACAACATTATCAAAGTAAACAAAATTGAGAACTTCAATTTATAAGCTGTTATTTCAATTATATATATTATTCTTTTACAATGAGCTATAGGTATGTACTATAGAATTTTTAAGTTGAATCATACATAAATTACAAAACAAAAACTTGATTAAGTAAAAATGAGTTGGTCAAGTTGTAATGTTGAATAAGTAGTAGTGGAATGATTTAAGAAGTGATATGTATCTCTTAAATTATATCTGTATCATTTATCTTCTATTGTTATTTTTCCATTTGATGTAATGTGATCTTAATATTTAATGAATTAAGTTATCGCTTTTTACATGATATTTTTTAGACAATTATTCTAATATAAAAAAAAATCAAACAATAGTAAGGACGGACATTATAATATGCATCAAATACATTCTTTATCTATTTTAGGAAAAAGTGGCAATTAATTTGAAAAATCCAAAATGAAATAATCGGATAATAATTTTGGAACAAGTTAGTTGCGTAAAACAAACATTAATTACAAAGATTCTTTTAGCAAAAACAAATTATTTTAATTACTCGTAAAAGTATCAATCAAAAAAAATTATTATGTAAAAATTCATGTACATATTAAAATAGAGATAGAGAGAAGTTATGATTATTGACAATGATTTGATGGGAGAAATCATTTTGATGGGATGCGTGCGTTTATAGCAATACACACCATTTATTGCACCAAAATCTAGTTTCTATCTATATATCTTGGTTGTTTCTATTACAGTAAATCTTTCCGCACATGTTTTCAAAATGTCGAACAATATACCATTGGAGATTCAAATGGAAATCATGGAAAGACTTCTAGTTAAGTCTTTACTGCAGTTCAGAACTGTTTTAAAGACATGGAAGTCTTTCATAGATAGCTGGACCTTCCTTGTTTTTACGGGTGTTCGCCCGATTCACGCCTTCTAGTTTTCCCTTTTGTATCGTTGAGATGGTGAAGTTGTTAGAAATATATATGTATTGTAGATTAAGTTTCATTTTTTAAACGTTAAGTGAATAAAGTTTCCTCCATCTTTTCATCATTTAACGTCAACTACTATGAACGATTTGTATTTCACTTGCAATGCAATTGGTAGTTGCACAGATTATGGTGTTTTTTTCCCTAAGAAACGTTTGCTACTCTATGGAACCATCATATAAGAAATCAGTTAGTTTAGTTATCCTTATGTTGCCATTAAAACATTGGCTATAAACAAAAAAATTGTTTTCGGGTTTGGTGTTATCCTGCGAATTTTGATCCTACGATTTTTACGGATGTCATATCCGGAAATGAAAGTAAAAAAACAAAGGGGGGGGCCGTGGACTGTTGTATTTATTTACATTGAGATCTGGGTGCTGTAAGATTCTTCCACCTTCACATCTGCCTCGTGAATCAATCCGACTAAAATGGTCAACCCATATTGCTATTGGTTGTTTTATTTATTGGGCTGCTTATGAAAGGATTGTTTGTGCTGATGGTGTTTCAAACAAAAACTTTTCATGTTGTTTCATTGATTTAAAACAGAAAAAATATTCATACTGATAGACTTACCTAATAGATTAAGAGTCCAACTACCCAAACCTTTCTATATGTGTAAGCTGGGAGAGTCTCTTGTTATTTATGGAAACATCTTAGGAGGTTTTAATGATTTTTTTGTTGTATGGGTGATCGAGGTCGAACACGGTTCCATAACATCTTTCAGAAGGTTATTCAACATTCACACCCATCGTAGGTTAAGATTAGTTGGATTTACAAAGAATAGCAAACCTATAGTTGAAGCTCAAGCCTACCCCTATTATTTCACTTGCACGCTTGAATCTACCAACCATTGTCACAACACTTTCATCATCTTGGTGTTGAAGGAGACAGCGGGTCCTTTTTCCTTAGCTCGTACAACGAATCGCTAATTCTCTCCACTCATCCGGATGGTTATATATATCACGAGTAATAAGTTTTCTAGGTAGTGTGTCTTTTTTGGTTTGTTCGCTGTATACTTTATTAGATGGTTTTATATATTTCGCTAAGTTTATGAATTTGAACTATGTTGTATCACTGTATCATACATGTCTAATGGGTAGCCGAACTGTTGTGAACGTTTGCAGTACACGAATACATGACAGTTCATTCCTTGAATTCATGTGAAATATTTATATGTTTGTTGATTAATATCTATGTTTGTTTTTTTGAACAACATTGTATGTTTATGTCTATTGGGTAGCATATTATTTGGTTGCCATGCAAAAATTGTTGGTGATTTTAGTGTCATTGACTGCCATTTAGGTAATGATGATTTACTAGAGACTAATGAGATTTCATACTTAGCTTGGATACGAGTTAGGGAAGTGTGGAGTACACACTCGTTGAGTTATATTGTTATCGACTAGACAAAATTTAGAGTCAAGGGTGGCAGTACTAAAGTATCTTAGTAATCTTAGTTTACTACCCAGCAAGTACTAAGTTGTATAGGTGTACTAAGTTGGTTTTATAACGGGGAGTACTAAGTAATTTTTTCCTCGCAGTACTAGTAGTTGTAATTGCTAGCTCAACATAGTAGTACTGTAGCCGTGTAGCAATCTAGTAGTTAGTACTGCTAGCACTAAGTAGTTAGTACTGCTAGTCATGTAACTGTTTGAAAACAGTTGTGAAAGTTGGGTTTTAACCCAACTTTAACTTCTTAAACATCATCTAAATTTTGTTTTATAAACAGGAGTTCATTAGTCTCATTGAATACAACAAAAAAAACATACAATTCCTTCATTTGTTTTGAATTTAGGATTCTTTTGTGCCCTAGCAATAAATTGATATACTCCTTATATTTCCTAATAGAGATTTCGTGTGGCAACCCAGGCATGATAAGGGTCGAAAAATACTTTATACGGAAAGAGGATGTTCTGATTAAGCGAGTTATCCAGGATCATCACACTCACACACCCCATTATCTAACAAACTCGTATAAAGTATTTGGTTGTGATCATGGCTGGAAATACGGTGAAGGATATGACAACGAATTTTGGGAAACTTGATAAGTTTGAGGGGCATGACTTTAGGCGATGGCAAAAGAAGATGCATTTCTTGTTGACTACTTTAAAGGTGGTTTATGTGTTGACAACACCGATGCCGGAATTGTTGGAAGATGCAACAGGTTGGAAGCAATAATAAAGATAACGGGAAAAGTGGGGATATGATGATACATATGCAAGGGGTATATATTGAATGGTATGACTTGATTCATCTTTTTGATGTATTATACGATGTTGAAATCGCTAAGGAGTTGTGGGATTCACTTGTAATCTAGTCCATGGCAGAGGAGTCTTTTAGTAAAGAATATTCCTTGTAAGTAAATTTTAATAATTACAAAATTGGTCGATTTAGAAACGGTCAAATGGAATAGTATAATGAATCCTTAGGATCCTTGGACCAATTACAACCACCTGGTTGAAAATGGATAAATCCATTTCTGTTTCAAGTATAAATGATAAGTTGCCTCCTTCCTGGAAGAATTTTAAACATACTTTTAAACATGGTTAAGATGGATTTATCTTTGGTCAACTTGGTTGTCACTTAGCATAGTAGGACTCTCTAAGGGCGCTAAGACAGTGACATGGGCTAAGGGTAAAGGAGTTGGTGTGGACCTTCTGTTAACATGACAGAAGAAGGTAAAAAACAACTCAACAAAATAACAAAGGTAAAAAGCGATCCAATGAGAAACAACAGTGTTCTAGTTCCAACAAGAAATTCAAAATTAGACTGTTCTGGAAGCTGTGGCCAAGACTGGTCACCTTCAAAGGGATTGCGTAGTGGTAAAAAGAATTAAGCGAATGCTGGGGGTATTCGGGGAAAGGGGTCTAGGGACAATCCAAGACCAAGGTCAGAATATAGTGAATGTTTGGAAAGTTTTTGTTAAATATTATGTTTCACTAATTTTGATAGATTTTTATGTGTAGGTTTGATGCAATTGCGTGGTGGCTAGATTCTGGTGCAAAATCATGTATGTAAGATCGTTGTTGGTTAAGACATATCAAACAGGGAAGACGGGATCTGTACTTTACATGGGAGTTGAACACTTTGCTCCTATTCATGGAAAAGGTAGCGTTAGCATTTAGAATTTAGGGGTTTCTGAAAAAATTGTTACTTTGTTTATATGTTGTATGTACCTAATCTTCGTAAGTAACTTTGTTTCTGGTCCTGTGTTGAATAAGTGGGATACAACAGGTTTATGAATGTAAGTAAATCTTATCGATAGTGTGGTTGCGTGTATTTGTAGGATTGGTTATTATAAACAAAGGTTATGTTTATGTGACCTTAAATAAAGTTCCAGATTTGTATTCGGATTCAGTATAATATGTTTCTTCTGCTACTGTTGTTAATTCATCATTATGGCTTGTCATTTAGAACATGTGCACTTTAAAAGAATGCTTGAAATTGTCTCTAAAGATGAGTTAATTCCTGCTATTGATGAAAAAATCAGAAAAATGTACTCCATTATGTTTAACGAAAAATACTAGGGGAGGAAAACCATTTTAAAGTATAAAACAGGGATATTGTCATACTTGAATTAATACAATAGTGATTTGTGTGGCTTTTCTATGTACAATCTTCTTGGGCAATAAAAGTATGTATAACTTTTATAGATGATTGGCTGAGGTTTGTATGTTTATTGCTTACATGCTAAGGATTGAAGCCCTTGATAATTTAGAATTTATAAAACTGAAGTTGAAAATTGATTGGGCCCCCAACAAAATGACTTAGTTAAAACTTACGCTTTAGATAGAGGTGGTGAATATTATGATCCTATGTCTTTTCCAAATGTAGGCAATTATTCTGAATCTATAGCTCCTTCACCCACAACAAAAATGGTATGTGGCTGGAAAGGGAAAAAAAGCGCTCTTAAGGAAAGTTATTCTATGTTATATTTCTCAGGTTTTGAGTGAGGGGTTCTAGGGACCGAAGCTTATGTTAACAGCTTGCTATTTGTTAAATAGGGTTCCTAACAAAAGGAAAAGATTATCCCGTTATCGAACTTTGGTTAAGGAAACAACCAACTTGTTCAAATTGCGTGTTTGGGGTGTGTAGGGCGTTGTTAGGCTTACCTGTGACCGAAAAAAGGAAAACTTTGGGTGATAAAGGTATTGATTGCATCTTTGTTGGATATGCTGGCATTCCAAGACATATAGGTTTTATGTTATAGAACTAATGACTTCTGATTTTTATACGTGTGTAGTGTGTGTTGATAGTATCAAGAGATGCCTCAGCGAGAGAAACTGTTCTCTTGCAATACTAGACCCAAATGACATTATAACCCAAATGTGCAAGAATCTCACATGGTTGTCATACTGATGATGTACCAATGCGTTCCCAAGCCTCGTACAGGTAAAAGAGTTCGCGCTCTCACGCTAATCATATGGTTTTGATTTTCAGCTATATTTAGTTGAGGGATCGAGAGATCAAGTTGGATCACAATACTCATATTGCTATAGTATTGAGGAAGATCCTAGAACCTATAATGAAGCTATGCAATCTCGTGATGCTGCTTTCTGGAAAGAAGCAATTGATGATGAGATTGGTTCTATTATGGAAAATAATACATGGGTTTTATCTGATTTACCCCCTGGTTGCAAATCTTTAGGTTGCAAATGGATCTTCAAAAGAAAGATGAAAGTTGATGGAACAATTGACAAGTTCAAGGCTCGATTGGTAATCCAAGGCTTTAGACAAAAGGAAGGGATTGATTACTTCGATACCTATGCACCAGTTGCTCGTATCACTACTATTAGATTGTTGTTAGCTTTAGCTGCTATACATAATCTAGTGATCCATCAAATGGATGTCAAAACAGCATTTTTAAATGGTGATTTGGATGAAGAATTATATATGAAGCAACCGGAAGGATTTGTTATGCCGGGTAATGAGCATAAGGTGTGTAAGCTAGTTAAGTCTTTGTATGGGCTAAAACAAGCACCTAAGCAGTGGCATCAAAAGTTTGATGAGGTTGTGTTGTCAAGTGGTTTTTATTTAAACCAATCTGACAAGTGTGTATATAGCAAATTTGATAACTCTGGTAAAGGTGTTATAATTTGTTTATATGTTGATGACATGTTGATTTTCGGAACTGACCAAAATCAAGTTGATAAAACTAAGAAGTTTTTGTCGTCAAGATTCTCAATGAAAGATATGGGAGAAGCGGACGTTATTCTTGGTATAAAGATTAAACGTGAGAATAAGGGGATTGTCATTACACAATCTCACTACATTGAGAAAATACTCAAGAAATTCAATCGTGAAGATTGTTCTCCGGTGAGTACTCCCATGGATCCGGTAGAAAAACTTAAGCCAAATACAGGTAAACCTGTGGATCAGCTCGAATATTCTAGAGCTATTGGATGCTTGATGTATGCTATGACTAGCACTAGACCTGATATTGCTTATGCAATTGGTAGATTGAGCAGATTTACTAGTAATCCAAGTAGACAGCATTGGAAAGCAATAACGAGGGTGTTTAAGTACTTGAGAGGTACTAAGGATTATGGTTTATCATATGTTGGATATCCTTCGGTGTTAGAAGGTTATTCGGATGCTAGCTGGATAAATCATGTTGAAGATTCATCTTCTACGAGTGGATGGGTGTTCCTGCTTGGGGGAGGTGCCATTTCATGGGCTTCCAAGAAGCAAACATGCATCACTGGTTCTACTATGGAATCTGAGTTTGTAGCATTGGCTGCTGCTGGTAAAGAAGCAGAATGGCTAAGAAACTTGATACATGAGATTCCAATATGGCCGAAACCAATAGCACCAATATCTATCCGATGTGATAGTGCTCCCACAATGGCTAAGGCTTATAGTCAGATATATAATGGGAAGTCTAGACACTTAGGTGTTAGGCATAGTATGATTAGAGAGTTAATCATGAATGGTGTGATTTCTATTGAGTTTGTTCGGTCGCAAAAGAATTTAGCAGACCACTTGACGAAGGGTCTCGCTAGGGACTTAGTGAATAAGTCAGTGATAGGGATGGGATTAAAGTCCATATAAATCTACTACCTATGAGATACCCAATTCCCTTCTAATACAACGTTAGAAGCTGAATTCAATGTGGAAAGCTCATAGCTAGAGATTGGAACACAAGTTTCATCTTCCCGAGGTATGTGTTCAGACCTGCAAGTGATGGTTAGGTTGAAGTTTACCTTCTTAATGATTCTTTTGAAAAATTGCAAATGCAGGTGCAAGACTAAAAGAATCACCTATGTGAACATGAAGTTTTGCCGCTTCAAGAAGCTTGGACTTGGCTTCCTATATGTTCATTAATGGATTGGGACACATGGCTTGTAAAGTGTCAAGTAAATGAACTTTAGAGTGTTGTAGAAACGAATGTGTATAGTATCTTCAGGTATTCAAATGGATTGACGGGTTCAATCGTTACGACACCTCGATTTTCGAATATTTGGAATGTGTATTATACTAAGATGAAAATTCAATCGCAAGACATTTTCATTTATGCATTCGTTTGTTTCGTTATGTTTGTTTTAACATAATAGCATATATCTTTATATATGTTTTAGTAAATCAAGGATTACACTAAAATGTGGGGGATTTGTTGGTGATTTTAGTGTCATCAACGATCATTTAGGTAATGACAATTTACTAGAGACTAATGAGATTTCATACTTAGCTTGGATACGAGTTAGGGAAGTGTGGAGTACACACTCGTTGAGTTAATATGTTTTCGACCATGACAAAAATGCAGAGATCAGTACTAAGTTGGTTTTTCCACTAGCAGTACTAAGTAGTTAATACTGCTAGTACTAAGTAGTTAGTACTGCTAGCACTAAGTGTTGGCAGTACTAAGTTGGTTTACTACTGGCAGTACTATGTATTTTCCACTGGCAGTACTAGGTAGCTAGTACTGCTAGCACTAAGTAGTTAGTACTGCTAGCCGTGTAACTGTTGAAAAACAATTGTGAAAGTTGGTTTTAACCAACTTTAACTGCTTAACTGTCATCTAGAATCTGTTTTATAAATAGATTCATTAGTCTCATTAAATAGAACGTAAATCCACATACAATTCCTTCATTGTTCTTGATTTATGATTCTTGTGCCTAGAACATAAATTGATATACTCCTTATATTATCCCGATAGAGATTTCGTGCAACACAGGCATTGATAAGGGTCGAAATACTTTATACGGAAAGTGGACTTTTACACGATATAAGCGAGTTATCCAGGATTATCACACACACCCTAATTAACTAACAGGGTATGCTTGTTTTAGGTAGGCACTATTTGTTACTTGTCACATCTCGGTCTTGTGAAAACAATCTTCGCCCAATTGTATCTTCGATTGATTATGCCAAGAATTTTGTGAGAATTGTTAAGAGGTATGTTTGCGATAGCTACTTCTTCACCTTTTATTTAAGTGGTACTTTCCACCTTTGCTTCCGAGTTTTTATTATTGGCCTCAAATACATATAATCAATTGATGAATGAAAAGTATCCGACATTATAAGATTTGAGTATTAGTTGTTTAGAGATAGGATATTTATGTACCCTATTTTGTCACGGAATGAAAATAGGTATCAACCATGGGAATGGTTTGACCACTTTTTACCCATCCATCCTATTTTTTTAGCTAAAAAAGAAAGTGAATTGATCCGTTTGCCTTTGTTACATACATAGTGTTGTGATCACACTGTTTGCAATGTAGTCTTTCGCATAAGATTGGAATATCATATATGGTAGTATTGGTCTCTGAATAAAACTTGTATTGATTTCTTTGTTGTGTTGGTGTTAGATGAATTCTTGATTTTTTTTATCTTTTCAAGTTATTTTAGATTATTTAAATCAGTTTCTTATCACCTCACTGATGTAACATCAAAGGCTGAATTACAACTGAAAGAATTTGAGGACAATAGCGGCTCTTCAGAATATTAGTCTCGAAGAAGATTTAGTACAACAACACAAGTAGTAGAGGAAGCAGTTGAAGGTGTTGAAGGTATAGAACGTTATCCTCTAATTTGTTTCTTCCAAAAGCTCCATTTTAATATAGAGATCGATTACCTAATTTTTTTTCTTCAAAATTAAAATGTAATCAAATACTCATTTTAACACTTTGTTAACTATGGTGCTTAATAAGGTGTTAGTGAATATTGTACTTAATAAGGTCGATTGTGAAAGAACTCGGTATCCATGTTTTCTCGAGGTAGTTTCCTTACTTGGGTTTGATAAAACGTGTTGCTTGGTTAAACCTGTTAAAGTTTCTTCTTCAAGTCATTAGTAAACGATGTTATGCAACAGTGTCGATGTTAATGGGTTCATATATATTTTTATCTTTATTTAATATTGAAGTTTAAGCACTTATGACATTCGCAGGTCTACATGTTGATGAAGCATATCAATGTTGCATAAAGTTTTCGATTACTACAAGGCTATACTTAATGAAATTACTTTTTGCAACTTATTAACTTACTCCGAAATTGTGGGTCTGAATTAGAAGATAAATTTGTTATCTTTAAATATAGTTTTTAATCATTTTATTGTTGTTATAATGTTATTGTTATACCAAATGTGTATTATGGGTATGTTTGTTAAATATAGCAGTAAACGTGAGCATTAGTCGTTTCATAAATAAAAAAGTTTGATAACATATGTAGTCATAATATGTGTAAAATGACATAAAATAAACTACTACACAAACTGGTTTTTCCCACGGTAAAATCCGTGGGAAATCCAGTGGGTAAGGGCCCTTATCCACGGATTTCCCACGGAATTATTCCGATGCAAAAACCCTCGTGGGTAAATATTTTCCCACTGATTTTCCAGAAGTGACTTTTCCCACGGATTTCCTCGTTGTCTATCAACCATTTTTCACATTTTTGCCACAGATTTCCATGTGTTATTTCCCATCGGATTTCTCACTAATACTTTTTCCCATGATTTCCACATTTTTTACCACAATTTTGCCACACATTTCCCACGGATATTTAACACTGGATTTCTCACGAAAATTTTCCCACTGATTTCCCTCATTTTTACACAATTTTTACCAAAGATTTTTTTTTTTTAATTTTTTTTCTCCCCACGGTTATTTCCCACGATTTCTCACGAAATTTTCCCATGATTTCACCACATTTTTTACCACAAATTTTGCCAAGAATTTTCACAGTTTTTCCACCCGAATTTTCTCACGAATATTTCCCACTGATTTCTCACGTTACGCAATATCTTTTGAGCAGAATCCATAATTACGCTAGCATACAAAGACAATGATCAACAAACATAACATTATACTAAACACCCAACCAATAAAAATGAGAGTTACACAAAGTGTTATGCATTACAATTGCTTAAACGTCTTCATCAAGAAAATAAAACCCTTAACTTTTGAGAAGCCTTGTATCTACAATAGGCCCCGTATAAAACTCATTCAACGTATAAGAGTACTGAGTCAATCTCCAATGGTTTTAGACGCGGAATCGTCCGATATCTATTTAAAACAAATATAGATATTTTATCCATTAGTCATATTTTTCTCAATAAAACCAACATTAATGTAACACAATAAAAGTAACAAAGTATATTAACGGTAGCTAGTCAATTTTAATCCAAAATGCATATAACATATTTGTTTCCAAACGCGGGACCTACTGCAACAACAGCCGACCGTTCAACATCAGTCAGCCGACCCGTTTGCAACGGTGCTGACCCGTAGTGGAAAAGGAGGTCAAATGTACATCCTAAACCCTTTCACTTCAAAACTAATAAGCATAACTTGAACTGAATATTATTGTGGAATGATTGTTGCTTACTTGATAGCAGTAAATACTTGACTGGAATATTTCTTCTCCCTCAAGTATGAAAAAAGTAAATGGAAGTATAGAGAATAACAACTTTGGAGTTGTCCATTGCAACGGTAGCCAAGTCGCTGCAACAATAGCCAGCCCAAGTGCAGCGGAAGTCGACCCGCTGTTTGCAACAGCAGACAACAAGTTTGTTTGTAACACAAGGCATCGCTTGTTTCTGATCCTAACAATTTGTAAATGGTGCTATTTGTCTTAAACATGCTACTAACTCTATGATAAAATACTGTGACAAATTATTGTTCTTGCTATAATCTCTTAAGTTTCTATACACTCTTAGTACTCATGCAACAGAAGCCGGTACCCATGTCATTCTCAGCCAACCCACTAAAATCTCAAGCAAAAAAAGAAATTATATGGCTTAGCATTTCTAATTATTGCTGCTTATTGTCTGGGCTATTTAAATGTTTCATAAGGTAAACAAAGTGGCCGTGAGCCAACTTAAAGTTGTGGAGTGTCATTAAGTGATAATTCATGTCTTATGCATACACATATCAGACTATAAGTCTATAAGCATGTGTAGAGATGTGAAGGATATACCTTAAACATTGACAATGGGAAGGACTTCAATAAATCTCATGACCACAAGAATGCTTGGAATCACCTTTTCCTAAGAGCACAAACAAAGACGGTTTTATTACTAGCTTAGATTACACAGGTTATATGTAAAAAACTTTATTTAGTGGGAAGCGTGAGGAAAGGTAGGTCCTTGATCTTCATACATTCAAGTCTTGAATAGCACTCACATACCTTTATATGTATGCAACTCCTGATGTCCCTAAAGAAGAAAATAATGAGTATTATTAGGTCATTTTTTAAAGGCAAAATATTCCAATCAAACCAAAAACAAAGCCATTCACTATATGAAACAAGATGCTTAAGTACGGTGGACAAGTCATAATATATATAATAGCAAAAAAATAGATAAAACAAGATCCTTAGCAAAAGCAAAATAAAAATTATTGTTATAAAACACAAGGCGACAATATGAACCCACTTGACTAAGCTGCAACCCATCACTAACTCAAGAAGAAGGCCTTACCCATGGACATAAAGAAAACAACCCACACAAATCATTTGTTTGCAGGAGAATAGAATAAACAAAAAAAATGACAGAGTTTGGACAGCAAATAAGATTGCAGACCCACCATTAGCGTAGACAACATAAATCTGTAGACCACAATGAGCAATGGAACGAGCAATAAGAATAACAGACTTCACAGAATATCATTGCAGGCCTGAACGCTAATAAAAGTATACAGACCACAACAACAAACTGTATAAAAAGTTTGAAAGACACTTTCGATATTACACTCACAATTGTTAATAGATAAGGCTGAGTTGACCACCACAAAAACAAGTATCCCAACATATTTACCTGGTAATTAAACTCAAAACAGATAACAAAGTCAATGACCTTAATGCTTGGAACTGCTACTCATGAGATGAAGTTGCTAGATCTGTCAAAACCTGTACAAGCACAAAAAAAGCAGACAAAACATACAGAAATAAAGATAAATAGAAGTGGTTAGTACAATCGTATTAAGACTCGCAATACATCTTTAGAAAGAATAACATCGACTATGCCTATTCGTATTACGCAATGAAGGTCTATATCTAATCTTCCACATATAAATCACAAATACTTCTGTATCTAAACAATCAACTAAATCACTATAAGGACACAAACATGAAAAAAGCCTCAATCAAAAATAGTTCCATGTACTTTGCCTAAGCTATAATCATAATACAATTACTATGCATAATATTATAAAAGTAACAAACACTAAATCAAAATAATCAAACAAAATAAATCAATTTATCGCCACAAATACGGGCATAATTTAGGTTTCTATTTTGGAAAAAAAAGAAAAATTTATAGTCAAAAAAAAAAAAATACAATGATGTCTGAATAGTAAGCCACCAACCAAAACTTAAAAACAAATGTAACTCCATATAATAGTATGTAGTGGAATAACTAGCACACAATTATAAACCTAACAAAAACTAAATCAAATAACGTAATGTGGGAAATGTACAAAAATAGATAACTATAAATAGAAATGGACCGTCGATGTTTAGTGGTGACAACAGTGGTGAAGATGGTGGAGTTATTTGGTGTTTGATTGGGTGTTTATGTGTGGTTAGTTTGATTAATTGAAGAAGAAGTAAAAGGGGGCTGAAAGAAGTGAAAGGATTTTGAGTTGGGAAAGTGAGATCTAGGATTTTGAGTTAGGGTGAAATAATGGGCGGGAGCGAGAGGGGCGGGACTTTTATTTTGGAGTTTTTGTGTAAAAACTAAACCCGTAAAGATTAAAATAATTGTGTATTATTACAAACTCTTTTAGACAATAATAAGAAAGCATGGTGGTTCGAGCGTTCTTGCGACCGGTGGTTTTTTTATTTACCCCTTTCTCGAAATAATTGATAATTGAAATAATGAGCATTGATAAAATAAGACGTATGTTGCTTCATTATTTGTGGTTAAGAATAAGGTACGTAAATACCCACCTTTTACTTTTAATATTTGTGGGTAATTTGTCGGAAATTACCCACTACTTTTCGACAGGAACCCGATTTGAAATTGACACGAAAATGAACAGGTTCGGGTTTAGTCTAAATATATTTTGGGTCGGTTTGGGTCGACCCATCTAACTCGTTTATTAAACAGGTCAGGTTCGGGTTGAGAATTAATGAAGCGGGTCGACCCTCCAACCTGTTTATTATTATTATTTTTAAATTAAAGATAATTTATAGTTTATTATACCAGTCAAATATGTTAAACGTGTCGACCCACAATGCATACAATGAGTGTCATAAACGGATATGCCTAAACATAATCGTTTTCTTTTACTTTTATGATATGGTTAAATATTCAGGCATATACACGTCCGTATACTTACATACTAAACATCAATGCATACAATGAGTGTCATAAACCGGTATGCGCGTAACCACAACGTGTATGTTATTCAACATATGAAATGGTTTGTTGTCCGAAAGGTTATACTTAACAACACGTACAGTGCGATACTCACATGTTTAGTTAAGTTAATAAACAACACATATATATGAAAACTAAAACACATTATAGGTCCATTACTAAGTATCGTGGGAATGTGTAAGTAGCAGAGAAACGTAAAGACAATATTTTTGTGAGAAATCTGTGGGTATTTACACAGTTTTTTTATTGCCTACGGATTTATCAACTTGGTGGGAAATATGTGGGAAATTACCCACGACTTTCCCACGAACATAATCGTTTTCTTTTACTTTTATGATTTGTTAACGTTCAGCATATAAACGACTGTGTATACTTACATACTAAACATCAATGCATACAATGAGTTTCATAAACGGATATGCGGAACACACACGTGTAGATATTCATACATATGTAATGATTTGTTACACGAAAGGTTATACCTAAACCAACACGTACACTTGTGATACTCACATGAACAGTTACGTAATAACCAAAACATATATATGAATTAAAAACATCATATATAGACATACTAAGTAACGTGGGAATGTGTAAGTAGGCAGAAACGTAAAGACGATATTTTTGTGGGAAATCTGTGGGTATTTACACACGGATTTCCCACGGATTTATCAACTTGGTGGGTAATCTGTGGGAAATTACCCACGACTTTCCCACGGACATAATCGTTTTCTTTTACTTTTACGATATGGTTACACGTTCAGGCGTATACAAGTTCGTATACTTACATACAAAACATCAATGCATACAATGAATGTCATAAACGGATATGCGGAACACACACGTGTAGTTATTCATACATATGTAATAATTTGTTACACGAAATGTTATACCTAAACCAACACGTACACTTGCGATACTCACATGAATAGTTACGTTAATAAACAAACACATATAATATGAAACTACAAACACATATGAACACATACTAAGTAACGTGAGAATGTGTAAGTAGGCAGAAACGTAAAGACGGTATTTTTGTGGGAAATCTGTGAGAAACTACCCACGTATTTCCCACGGATTTATCAATCTTGGTGGGAAATCCTGTGGAAAATTACCACGATTTTTCCCACGGACATAATGTTTTCTTTTAATTTTTACGATATGGTTACAGTTCAGGCGTTTACAAGTTCGTATACTTCATACTAAAACCATCAATACATCAAATGAATCTTTTAACAGCACATGTGAACACGAGTGTAGAACAGCAGTGTAGACTATTCATTCACATGTATAATTGGGTACACAAAGGTAAATATACCTAAACCAACACGTATACTTACGATAACTACTAATAGTACGTTAAGTCAACTAAACACATATGATTGTTAAATACAAACACATATGAACACATACTAAGTAACGTGGGAATTTGTTAAATAGGCAGAAATCGTAATGTCGGTATTTTGTGGGAATCGTGGGAAATCCACGTATTTCCCACGGATTGGATCACTTGGTGGGAAATTACACAGACTTTCCGCTAGGACATAATCGTTTTCTTTTACTTTACGTTATTGGTTACACGTTAGGCGTTTCACAAGTTGATATACTTACATATAAACATCAATGCATACAATGAATGTCATAAACGCAAGTGTGAACACACACGTGTAGAATATTCATACACACGTAAATGTTTGTTAACAAAAGGTTCATACCTAACAACACGTTATACTTGCGATATACATAAATAGTTACGTTAATCAACCAAACACATATTGATAGTAAACTACAAACACATATGAACATATAGTAAGTAACGTAGGAATTGTGTAAGTAGGCAGAAAGAACGTAAGACAGGTATTTTTGTGGAAATCTGTGGGAAAAATACCCCGTATTTCACGGAATTTTCAACTTGGTGGGTATTCTGTGGAATTACACATGACTTTACCACGGGACATAATCGTTTTCTTTTACTTTTACGATATGTTACACTTCAGCGATATACAAGTTTGTATACATACATACTAACATCAATGCATTACAATGAATGCATAAACGCAACATGTGGAACACTTACGTGTTAGTATTCATACACACGTTAATGATTTGTTACAAAAGGTTTATATACATAAACCAACACGTCATATTTGTGATACTCACATAAATAGTTACGTGAATAAACAAAAAACACATTTGATATTACATCATAACATATGAACACACTTGTAAGTCCGTGGGAATGTGTAAGTGGCAGAAACGTAATGACGGTATTTTGTAGGAAATCAGTGGGAAAATTACGCCACGTATTTCCACGGTTTTATCAAATTTGGTGGGAAATCTGTGGGAAAATTACCACTTCCAAGACTTTCCTACGGGACATAATCGTGTTCTTTTACTTTTACGATTGGTTACACGTCCAGCGTTATTCAAGTTCGTGGTTTATACTTATATATAAACATCAATACATAACTGAATGTCATACACGGAGTAGCGGAAAAAAACACACACGTGTACGTATTTTACATATGTAATAATTTGTTTCATGAATGTTATACCTAAACCAACACGTATACTTGGATACTCACATGAATAGTTACGTTAATAAACAAAACACATTAATATGATACTACAACACTTATGAACACATAATAAGTAATAAGTGAGAATTTGTTGTAAGAAGGCAGAAAGGTGAGACGGTATTTTTTGGGCAATATGTGAGAAACTAACCCACGTAATTTCTCGGTTTTATCCAACTTGTGTGGGTTATTTGTGGGAAATTACACACGACTTTCCACGGACATTTCGTTTTCTTTTACTTTACGATATGTTACACGTTCGGCTGTTTACATGTTTCGTATCCTTACATACTAACATCAATGATACAATGATGTGTATAAACGCACATGTGGAACCGCAGTGTAGATTATCATACACATGTAATATTTGTTACACAAAATGTTATAACCTAAACCAAAGTATATTGCGATACTCAATAAATAGTTACGTAATCAACAAACACTATGATATTAAACTACCAAAGCATATGAATCATAGTAAGTAAGTAGGGAATGTGTAAGTAGGCAGAGAAGAAAAAAGACGGTATTTTTGTGGGAAATCAGGTGGAAATTACCCACGTTATTCCCACGGATTTATCAAATTGGTGGGGAAATCTGTGGGAAAAAATTACCCACGGACTTTCCCACGAGCATAATCAATTTTCTTTTACTTTTCCGATATGGTTACACGTTAGGAGTATCAAGTTCGGTTTATTCATACTAAACATCAATGATACAATGAATGTTCATAAAGCACATATGGAACACAAGTGATTGATATTTTAATACAACACGTCAATAATTTGTTACACAAAAGGTTATACTAAACAACATGTATATTGCGACATTACTCACATTAAATAGTTTCGTTAATCAACAAACTCATATGATATTAAAACTACAAAAAATCATGAAACAACATAGTCCTCTTATAGTAACGTGGGAATGTTGTAAGTAGGCAGAAGTCATAAGACGGTATTTTTGTTAGGAAATCAGTGAGGAAATTACCCACGTATTTATCAATATTGGTGGGAATCTGTGGGAAATTACCCAGACCTTTCCCTAGGGTACATAATCGTGTTCTTTTACTTTTTCTTATGGTTACACGTTCACTGGTATACAAGTTGTATACTTTTTATACTAACATAATGATACAATGTATTTTCATAACGCACATGTGGAACTCAACACACGTGTACAGGATATTCACACAGTAATGATTTGTTAACAAAAGGTTATCCTAACCAAAAACACGGGGGTTACTTGCGATACTCACATAATAGTAAAGTTAATCAACAAACACTTTTGATATTAAAACTAAAACACATTATGAACACATAGTAAGTAAGTTGGGAATGTGTAAGTAGGCGATCGAAAGACGGTATTTTTGTCGGGAAATCATTATATGTGGGAAATTATCCCAGTATTCCCACGGATTTATTCAACTTGGTGGAAATCTGTGGGAAAGTTACCCACGGACTTTCCCAGGACATATGTGTGAAATTTGCCACCTGTAAATTAACAACGATAGTCAAATATCTGGGTAAATCTGTAGAGAAAATCTGTAGCCGTGGCATATATGTGTGAAATTGCCACATTTTTCCCACGGATGTCGATTTCACAAGAATAGTGGGATATTTGGGAAGGAAATGTGCCAGGATTTCACACGGGAAAACTTGGTCCAACAATTTACACCATTTCAGTGGGTAATTTGTGGAGTAATTCCGGATGGAAATTTCACACGAGATTTTAGTTTGATAACATATGTAGTCATAATATGTGTAAAATGACATAAAATAACATATACATATTTAAGTAGAACATGGTTATATGTGTAAATGGCCAAGTGCGTACAAAACAACATGGTTATATTCAACCTCCATTTATGGAAAAATAACTACGACATGCATATACTGATGCATTTATAGCAAGATAACACAGACTAAACTGTCACACTTCACTGCTCCTTTGGCACAAATTTCTAAGCAAGCATTGGAGAAAGATGCAAAGACAAATACACCGTGTGGTGATAGGTACCACCGCGAATGGCCCCTAAAGGCTCTTCTGGGTTCCATATCCGATAATGCATTTCAAAAAATACTTGTTGTGAAGGACTGGAAAGTTGGCCATAGAGTAGCTTCGGTGGTTGTGGGGTGGTATAAAGCTTGTTGGTGTCTCACTATACTCTTCAAGACCATCAAGTTTGAAGACGACAATGCATGGACGTTTCTTATTTTAATTGCTTCAAAACTCAATTGTTTGTCGAATGCTTGACTTATTACTTATTCATCCTTTCAAATATTAATGAAACATTGTTATGTTCTTTGATTTTTTCGTTATTCACACACGTTATTCCTTAAAAAATAATTCTTTTAACTACACCCAGGGTTACACGGGTCTTTAAGCTAGTTACTTAATATAATAAGATGTGTAAGTTTAAAAAATTAAGATTTCTATTTATATTTATACATAGATTATAGATTTTTGTGACTTCTTTTTAAAGTACAGTACGCATCGTGTCTTTTGTATTTACAAGTCTTTTTTAGCTACTGCTTTATAAATCGTTGCCAATCAAAAACATAATATTACTCAAAGTTCAGTCCAACTGTTTATAGTAGGCTAGAAAAAACAATAAGATTGTACATAGATAAAGAAAGCAATAACGCGAGTACATTCGTATGCGATACAAAGATGCTATTTTAGATTTTATATTTAGGTTCAAAAATAACCTTAGTATTTGTAGAAAAAAGATCTTCAATGTATTTCCTATTAGGATACGTATCTCAAGTATTGTGACATCTATTTACTGAAAAAGGGGCGGTGAGGGTAGGGTAAATTTATCGTTGATAATTCAGGTCTTTCTAAACCACTACTCCCCGACGAAGAACTAAACTCTGGAAGAATCGGAATTTCAGGATTTGTAATCGTACTATGCACTAAAAATGCAGGCTGTGATGGTGGTGCAAGTAAGATCGACATGCTATTGAGCATAAGTACAATTGAACCCATCGTTGGTCTATCAGTAACATTTTCTTGAACGCATAATAACCCGATGTGAATGCTTCTAATAATGCTACGCAATGATTCCGGCAGATCCCTGTGCTCAATGTGGGATGATATCTTATCGAGACGGTGTCTCGTTTTCCCAATCTGTTCCATGCCTAAAATTAAATAACCATGTTTAGGATGTTACATAAAACTACAATGAGAACTGAATTGCAGGGAAATAGTTTTAATGAAGTATACGATTGTGATGGAATATATGTGTGGGTACATACAAAGCTAAGAAGATTTTGGATGGTTTCACCATTTTGAAAACCGTGGTTCCTTTGAACCGCTGCAATCTCTTTGTACTATGAGCTCCTCAAAGCTAAAGCATACTGTTCTCTTTGTACCGAGGCTGTTGATCCTTGCCATAATGTATTCTGGGGCCATATAAGCACTATAAAAAGGTTAAGAAGAGACAATTTAAAATGTTAGACTTTGCATTGCGTGAATGTCTTACATAAAGAAGTCACTTGTTTAAAGTCATTGATTATGTGTAACTAAAGAAACATATTTGGTAATGAATTCCAGCCAAAGAGAGTGTAGAGTACTTACTGGGTTCCAACAATTCGACTAGTGTCGGCTTGAGATTCTTGTTGTTTAAACAACCTCGCCAGGCCAAAGTCTGCAATTTTAGCATTCATTTCTCCATCCAACAACACATTACTAGCTTTCATATCCATGATGGATATTCTCATGAGCCGTGAATCTCATGATGTATAAAGTCACTGGCAACGCGCACTTTGAGGAGTCTTGTATCGCTTTTCCAATCAGTGAAATTACGTTTTGCTGGATTACTTAGCCACCATCATTAATTGGTTATGGATTAAATTAGTGGTTGATAAAGTTGTAACACTAAAGTTATACTATTTTGGTGCTTAAACCCCTAAACTCTTTTCTGCATCATATTGGTTCATACCCTTTACTTTAAACATGTATAATTTAATCAACCAACTTACATTCATTTCTATCGATTATAACAGTTGACCATAACTAGTAAAGTTTTGGAGGTCAAACTACTAAAGATGAACGGTTAATTACCAATAGTTACCATTTGTCATTGTTAGAGGTTTCAATAGTAAAACAATGACATTACGTTATTTTGGGTTAGCTAAGGTGACCAAAGTGGTTGCTAAAATAAAAATATGAAACCCTTGAAAGGTGAAAACAAAACTATTTACTATATACATACCAAAGTGATGAAAGTAATAAGATCTTGCATTTGCAGTAAGATCTCGTATATCAAAAGCCGTTCGTTCCCATGTATGCTAAAACCAAGCAGCCTAACCAAATTCCGATGTTGAAGCTTCGCAACTAGTAAAACCTCATTCTTGAATTCTACATCACCTTGTCCAGAATCCATTGCTAACCTTTTTACTGCTATTTCTTGTCCATCTTCAAACACACCCTGTATATGTATGTTATGAAATCATATATTAACGCTAAGGATGGCAATATTGAGATGTCACCGATTTTCCACTAATGGCTGAGATGGATGTAACTTATTAGTCTGATTTATGAATCATGACTTATAAATAGTTTATTATCGTTCGATTCGGTCGATACAGATGTTGAATTTTCATCCATGATATCCCGGTTACCACCCAAAATTAATATACACATGCATAATTTACTATTTTAAGTATATAAAACTCTCATGATGAAGACAGGGTTATACATATGTGTTATGCTAGCTTCGAAATGTTCAATTGAAAATATAATTACATGTAAAGTTTGCTAAAACGTCTTCAAGCACACTCTATGATTTCTTTGTATTAACATTCGCGTAGTATGTAACATTTATGTTATCGAACGCCGCTTGGACTCTCTCACCTTACTTACTAGCAATATTGGTTAGTTAAATCATACCTTGTAAACAGCTCCAAAACCACCTTGTCCAAGTTGATTCTCTTCAGAAAAGTCATTTGTTGCAACTTGCACCGTACCAAAGTCATATTGCAGCGATTCAGGTACCAATATCCATTGTTTCCGCTAGTAGATCAAAAAGAAATATAGCATCAAAAGATTGTTTAGCAACATGTATTTATTTCATTTTTAATAAAAACACAAACATACTTTTCTATATGTTATGACTTTCTCACTTTTTAAAGTCATAAAAAATGGTCCATGTGGTTCATCAATTTTGGGATTGCATCGATAATATTTAACATGGAAACTTCACACACTAATGATACGTTATTTTAACACTCTAAGGGCCTATTTGGATTACCAGTTGTATTTTAAGTAATTATAATTATTAGACCATAAATATGGCCCAAGCGATGAAAACTTGTAGGTGTATTGTGTTATTAGCAAACTATATATATAGTACACATAACATGAACCCTATTGGATCCAAACCCACAATAGGGCTTAGCCATACTAATCGTCAAATACTCGCACGCAATCCGAGCGGCAAAATTGTGAAAGCTTGGATTGGATTAGAAAACTAAATAAACATTAAACAAAGTTGAATTAAGAAGAAGAAGCAACAAAAACAATAATTTGCTCATGAAGAAGAGCAAGAATTCTTCAAGCAGCACCAAAAGCATAAAAGCAGTAGCATGCAAAAGAGAATAACATATTTTTTGATGAAAACTTCCGACAGCAATCAAAGATTAATCTTCATCACGCACCAAGAGCAAACAAACAAAAAAGAGAGCAGACAGCTTCTCGAAGCACTTGACACCGTGTCAGGCGGCTGGTGGAAGTGATTGAAATTGGGTTTTACGCAAAATTGAAAAACAAAGAGAATGGCACTAAAGACAATATTTAAATCCAAGTCGTTTGTGAGTTATGACAAAACAGTAAGCAACTATAGTTTTTGGGCGATTTTTTTTAGATTAGGAATAATAGCGACAGCGGCTACCGTTTGACAGGGTGGCCTATGGGAGGGTGCCTCAACATAGCCACCTAGGTCCGAAGATCAGACCCACTTCGATATTATGTTTAATAATGAAAACCTCATAGGTGTTTTGTATTATTAGCAAACTATATATATAGTACACATAACACGAAATCCTAATGGACCCAAACCCACAATTGGGCTTGCCCAAAATTTATCGTCTAATAGTAATATGTCAAATGAATATATGAATGAATTGTAGTATCAAGGAATTGTAATTTTAATAAATTATAATATCTTGTAATTGTAATGTGAGGGAATGTGGTGTACATTGAACATGTAAGGTTCGAGTACACATTCGGGATGCGTCAAGTTTCGTGTTGGACAACATATCCTTGGTCAATCCTAAAAAGGGGTTTACCATGATGCGGTCGGGCATGATCAAGATTATAAAGGGTTCACTGGTGGCTTTATCAAAAAAAGGTTAATTGCGTGCATACCTTGGGTGGTCAGGCGGTGATCCGAAAGACATTAAAGGTTAGGAAAGAGTTAGAAGAATCTCATACAGGGACGAAGATCAAGATGGGTAATGTTATCGAGTCTTGTGATGAGGGGTCACACAACAATGTACGAAGAGTTTGGTCACTAGACATATGGTGTTGCAGGGGTAAATTGCGTTGAATGAGTTCATTGAGGGACGAACATGACACTCTTGAATGAGGTATGCTGTTTTTTGATTAAGTCTGTAAGTCTAAGGTTTTCTTAGGCAAAAGACACAACCAATTCAACAAATATGGTGAATTGGACACCATTATCAGTGAGTGGATTCGTAATGCCTATGAATATGTTGGGGTTTTCTCGCTAGCTTGCTTGTATAAAGCATTATGTGCTTGAACTAGGTAAATGCGTATTCCTGAGATACCGATGCATCAAAGATCATCAAATGTGGAGGTTAAATGACGTTACTTCAAAGGTAGTGTTTTACAGGAAGAAGGTTTCTATGAGAGTGGAGAATTCAAAAAAACTTTTATTTGTTCTAGTATAGGTATAAGTTCAAAGCAAGTGTCGCAGAGAGTTAAGTTTGAAGTGGAACCGCTGAGGATCATGCATTTGAGGTGGAAGCTCAAGGGAATTTCAATGAGGGTGTTGGTTACTGAAAGTGCGAACTCAAAAATTTATGGACTATTAGTCAATGCGTGAAAGGGAGCAACACTGAGCACGGGAACCTTTCAGGTATAATGAAGATAGTAATGAGGTTGTTATTGTAGTTGTAGCGATGGAAAAGTGTATATGCACATGAGTCATTGACTTTAAATGATATAATTTCTTATGAGGTGACTTCCTAACAGAATGTTGGAATGAAAGAATAAATGGATGATGGGTCAGATGTGTATGTGCATAGCAATGATTGTAGGAAAATCAGTGACAACATGAATGATTATTACTAGGAGTATACACCAAGTATCTTCACACATTTGTCTCTTTAATTAGATGGTATGGTATTTCTTGTGGATGTAAGGTTGAGATCTAGTTTGCCAAGAGATTGTTGGATGATGCAGAGGTAACCCAAATCTCAGTCTAACATCCAAGGTTTATACATCTATCTATTTACTCGGTATTAGGATCGAAGGATCGTCTATTGGTACATATTTTTTTGAAGAGACACTCCATACCATCATCGGAGGGTAGTCTATTAGGACTGTGATGTGGAAAATGGTGGTAAGTGGTCAATATATATGCGATTTAAAGCCATGATTATCTGTGATTTGCACGAGACTTGACATAGCATATGCAGATATGGGTAAGTTGGATAAGTTTGATCATGGGTTACCAACAAACGAACAAGCTTTTGTGGAATTCGACTACTTCGTAGGTCATGACATAGGTAGATCGATCGCAGACTATGGGTTTATGATATAAGGATGTGCAGGAACCTAGTAAGCTATGATGCAATACATGGTGGTTTTGTCAACAAATAAAGCAAAGTATATGACCCCAGGTTGTCATAAATGAGGCTATTTGACTAAATGAACTCTTGATAGAGTCAGAAAAAGAACTATGGTTAGTAGCGGGTTTTTGCTACATGTGCCTTGACAAAGGCGGTCTTTGGTCCGAGGTTCCACCACTGGTATAAGTTGTTGCATATGGGAGTTGGCTAATATGATATTAAGGTGGAAAATTTTATATATCAGTATACATATGAGATGAAGCTGGTTCTCATGCATTATATGGCATAGAAGACTTCTTAAGTTTGACCATTCGTAAGTCTCGGTTTCACCTTTGTTGTAGCCAGCTTTAACTCCTTTTATGGGTGGTTTTCTTCCCCCTCGTCACTATAAGAAGTGGAGGATGATAAATTGTACCATATCTTCTTTTCTTACTTAATACATAAATGTTTGATGGTTATTCTTGTGCGTCTTATACATCGATGGTTATGAGTTCTAATAGTAGAGTATCGAGTTCTTCCTTGGGTCATCGATTGGTGCGTTTATTACGTGTTCAAGTAAACCAAATTGTTAGCTTTTGACTAACAAAAGGAAATCATGAGTATATAATTTGGGTTAGTAATGTTTTGGATTGATTGATGCTAGTGCTTAGATACATAATTAAGTTAACGATATCTTTCTAGCAAGTATTTATGGTTCATCGTCCTAGCAACAAAACATTCAAATAGTTGTGGCTTATGACTTGCGGATCCATCAGGTCTTGTAGTAACTATGACATTCTAAAGATGAACTAAATCCTGAATTAAAAAGGGGAACATGTAGAAATTTTTTTGACAGGGCTTTAAGATATAGCACCAAAGTAACTAAATGACCAACCGCAATAGACATGTTGAGATAATTGAGAGCCTAATGATCTTCGATTAGGATTTGACATAGAATAACCTAAGAGTGAAAGGAACGGTAGCGTCGTTCGTTGGCGCCAAAGAACGGCACAAGCCGAACAAACGGCGCACGACTCCGGCTCTCGCACCGTTCGGTCTCGCGCCGAACTTAACAGCCCACGCGGTTGGCATTTTTTTTTGTGTGTGTTTGTTTTGTCTTTGTGTTTGTGTGTGTGTTTTTGTGTTTGTGTTTGTGTTTGTATTTTGTGTTTGTGATTTTTGTGTGTGTTTGTTGCCGGTTTGTGTTTGTGTGGCTGGAAGAAGGAAGACAATGTTTTGTGTTTGTGTTAGGGTTAGATTTTGTTTGGGTTTTATATTAGTCTTGGGTTGATTTTTACTATGGGCTGCGTTTGTAATTTGGGGCTTTAGTAATTTTGATGCGTTAGTAATTTGGGCTTATATTAGTAATTTAGCTATTTATTAAAAAAAATAAAAAAAATAAATTGGCCAACGGCACCAGAAAATGTGGTGCCAACGGATGCCCCAGCAAATGTGGTGCCGTTCAGTTTCTGGTGCCGTTGGCAAAAATCTGACGTGGCATCATTTTTTGAGAACGGCACGAGCCGAATGGCATGACCGTTTCCATCACTCTAAGTGTAAATGAAGTCCTCAAATGATAGAACATTTAGAGAGTCATCTTAGAGTTTTTCTGACACTAAAAAGTATCTCACCATTTCTTGAGGCAGAACTCATTAAGTGAATCATGAACGTGCCAGAAGATGATTGTGTCAGTAAGTGATTTTCATAACTCACTGACTCCTCTTGATCTCATCAACAATCTGTCGCATTTTGAGATTGGGATATTTATGAAATATATCTAAGTTTTGAAAGAATAAGGGAAACTTTATTGGAAAGATAAGTGAATTGTACTTATCAAATAAGTAAAGTACAAGAGTTGCTAGAAAATAGAAAATAAGTGTCAACATTGTTCTCAAAAGTGAGATCAGACACATTACAAGAATAACAACATTTAATGTAAGTGTATAACACACTTAAATGCTTGACGCATCCCTATTACCCCACGAGTATCCACATCGATCTTTGCATATATAAAGAATGTTTTAAACGAGTAAATGCTCACCTCATACAATTAACGTGATATACATCTACGAGGGCAATTACCCATTCAAGAACTAAGTCCGTGAACTCATTTAGTGTGTTAGCATACTTGTTACTTATACACATACTTTTGTTTGGTTTAAGATAATGAGGAGATCACTGCACTTTGTCTTTCAACTTTGATTGTTAATAATAATTTGAACGTTGAAAAACTTTGTTGCTTATTTCTTGTTTAAACTGCTTTAAGTACGTATTCTTGCAATGAAACTGTTTAAACATATGAGATTTTATGAAGAGAGATTTAACTTAGTTATTTTAAATTTATATGACCGTAAAAGGGACAACAAGACTTTAAGTAATCACTAGAAAATAAACACAATATATAAGTAACTGTGAAATTAAGCTGTGAGATTTGATCTTACATTGCATCATCCCTCTCATCTTCGATCTTTTCCAGATACAAACTGAAGAAATCATTATGACACCAATGACTGTCATTGTGACAATTACTATTGTCACAGTTTGTGTTGTATTTTTCTTTTTCCCTGAGAAGAAAATAACTAGTCTCGTGAAGCAATATATATAACAATGTTAATTCGAAGATACTAATTTGACGTAAGTAAAATTGATTATTTACATATGTAAATTATAAAATTCAGAATAAATGAGAAGACTAGATCAAAGAGACGACTCAGCTTTACAATATATACGAATAATATCATGCTCATAATTTTCGATACCTGGTGGCGGTCCTGGTGGCGGGGGGATTACAAGGGCAATACCGCTCACATTAAAAAACAATTTCATATCGTACTGCAAGTTACACATATGTACAACAATTCTTCCTCCAACTTTCCCAGTTAAATATTTTGGTATCTGATTAAATAGATCTTCTAAGCAACCATAACACTCCTGCTTCGATAAATCTGGAGTACACTGCACAAGCGCATATATATTTGTAAAACCAGGTCCCGCCGTGTTCCCACATGCAAACTTCTTTAGCGGACCCCCATTTGACGCTTGATCTCGAAGCTCATACAGCAATGGTCTCAAAGCCGCATTAAAAGAATCAACATTGATAGTTATATTTTGGGATTCAGCAATGGACATAGAATACCATGGGTCAGCGTTTCCCAGTAGAGTAGTATGGTCGTAAATGAACGAACAATATTCGTAGTATACATGGGCATCAATTTTGTAAGAACATAATTGTCGAATGTTACCAATGGCATTATTCAGACAACTTAAACAGATATCTGGATTGATGTCACCTCGACATAGAGAGATTGAGTAGACTGTATTGTTGCCTTGGCCAGTTGAGTGATTGTAGAAACCAAATCCGTTGTTGGTGGTAGGGAGGATCGATAAGGTCGTGTTTAGATTTTTTTCATACGTACTATTTGTGGTATAATTGCCAGGGTTATTACAAGAGTGAATGATGGGATTAATTTCAGCTAAACTGGTGGTGGTGGTATTGATGATTAAAAATACTAAGAACAAAGAGAACCATAGAAGGATCTGGTTTCGGACGAGCTTGATCATCATGTTTTGTAATGTGGATCTTATAGAGTTGATGATAAAAAGTAAGTGTATATATAGAAATTGCACACCGCGTTAAGTTAGAAAGTACGTAATTATACCAGTAGAATAATCTCTTGAGACCCTGTAATAGAAAAAGATTGTACAATTAAACCAAGGGTATGTCTTACAAAGGCCTTGTGGATACCGTTTAACTATACTAAAACACAAACTTCCCTATTAATCTATAATAAAATAATTACATTATTTCAGCGTTTTCTATCAAATTAAATCTTATGAGAAAAAAATTAGATCAATAAAAAAGCTTGATTTTGCCACGTAGGCAAAATCGTACGATCTGATTAGTCAATAAAAAGTCAAAATTGAATCAATTTGGTCAAAATTGAAAAATTTTGATGGAGAAATCTGATATTGAAAAAAAACACATAAATATATATGTGTCAAATTTTTGAAAACAAAAACTTTAAAAAAGAGAAGGAAATTAATAAAACTCTAGGTGTTTAATTTTAAATAAATTATATGGAGTTAAATGTAAATTTATAAATTTACAAGTTTTATTATAACTTTAAAAAATAAACAAATAATTCCTTAAACTTTATACCCTTTATATTTTAAAATACAACAAACGTAAACAATTTCTTATTTCCAAACAAGGTTTTAACATTATCTAATCACATCCCAAATTCACCCGAAGACTTTTTGGTGTATTTTTCATTGACGGGCTGAAATCATGTTGTACAAACAAATAGAAAAACACCGAAACACATAAATTATCGCAAATAAAGAAAAAGGCTCTTCTAGCTAATCATTGATGGAATCGGAAGAATTGCATTTTCTTTTCTTTTGGTTTAATACGTACTAAAGTTCTAACAATTGAATTTCTGAAAAACTCTTTATTTCATTAACATGTGTGTATGCCTATAAATCATATACAACAATCATGGGCTACTTTATTTCTTTTGGTTTAATACACACTCATGCCGCTATAATCATAAAACATGTACAATATCAACTACATACCCAACCGTAAGAATACTAGCATTTCAAAGTGGAGGTCAATGGTTAGAATATAACGAGGAAAAAATTAATCCTCTTGTGACCTCGGAGGTTCACTTGAGCCGACTCCGGGCTATTTAAAAGGATTAGTTGGCTCACAATGTAAATCAAAAGAAAAAAAATTACTAATTATCCTCAAGTTCATATACTACGTAATATATAAAAGATTTAATGAATTTATTCTCTTCATATGATTTCGATAATACTCTATAACATAACTTATAAACATAATAAAATAAAAGTTATACATATATTTAAAAAAATATAATGTCTAAGCCTCGTCATTAAAACTAGTTATTAATTACATTTATTACGCATTAATTTAACTCATATATTATCATAACTAAATTTGATTTCTAATTTAGTAAAATTAAAATTATTATTTTATAATTACATTAAACCATGCCCAAAAAACACTCATTAAACAAACGCTTAAAGCAATTAATTGTGAGATGTCAAAATTCAGAAATGGCTTATGTGGACAAATGACTTTAGCTTGGACAAAAAAAAAGCTTAAGATAGACTGATAATAATTTCGAGGTAATAACCAAAAAGTAAGGAAAAGAGAACCACAAAACAACTTTTGATAAAGATATAATATTTCCATCTCGGTAGTCTTTCAAAGTCATGAATTACAAGCTAATTTATTCTTCTTCTTCTTTTCTTTTTCATCAATGAACAAGATATATTTTTGTATTTCAGATCTTATAGACATCGAAACCAACTAAGTGGTCTCTTTAAATAAAAGGCTTCTCGGTAAATATTATTAGGTCAAAAAACAATTAAGTACAAACGATGTAGGTGAATCTCACATCTCAGCCCAAACTCGCGCGAAACAAATGTACCAAGTGTGCTTCAAACCTAACATATCATAAGAATGACATGCCAAACTTATGAGACCTACATATGCTATCTAAGTTGACCACGAAGACTGATATCAAACGCGTTAGCAAACTTCGTTTGAGCATGAGTGAGACCACAATCATCAAAGTCATCATCATCGTACGGATCTTTATTGTAAGTCTCGTTAGCAAACTTCGTTTGAGCATGAGTGAGACCACAATCATCAAAGTCATCATCATCGTACGGATCTTCATTGTAAGTCTCTTTCCATGTTTCATACAAGCTCTTAATTATAACATCATTACCACTTTTAAAGCTTTTGTTAACCTTGAAACTCGTTGATGCTATAAAACTTGCAGTTTCATTAAATACCTCGTCCACTTCATTATCATTATTTGCATTAACTAGATCATCAAATTTTGGTCTTAGAGGCTTCCCATCATCACGCATAAGCACGAGTTTCCCATTCGGCATTTTTCTTTCTAGGTCATTAATCATTTTTGATAGAGGGGTAGTATTTGGACTACCAAATGCCTCGGTTAAAAAGTCGAGCCCCTCTCTTGCGATTTTTGGAGAAAAATATAAAGCCTTAAGTCGACCAAACCAAATCGATTTCTAACCACGATTATGATCCTCGATCTTGTTCTAGTGTATGATTAAGCTTAAGCTGATGTTTAATTATATATTAGTCAATCGATATTAGTCTAGAGGTTATTATTGCTAGGGTTTTGTTTTTTAAGGTTTTATTCTAATCGCCTGTTAGGGTTCTCTACTTATCGCACCTTGGTCTTTTCTGTTAACCTATATGCTTAACCTAATTGGGTTGTGTCGATTGTGTTTCCTGGTTCGTGATTATACTTTGTTTATTGTTCTCTTGTTAGGGTTCTCTATTGATTCACACCTTGGTCTTTTCTGTTAATCTATCTGCTTAACCTTTGGGTTATGTCAATCATGTTTCCTGGTAGGTGAATGCTGTAATAATGGAAAAGGGTTTTTTGGTTTCGAGAGGGATGGGAAGCAATCATAAGAAGAAACAGGAATTGAGTGGGGTTAATGTTACTCCCACTTATTCGAATTTGAATATTAGTATTAAGGAGAACGAATGTACTTTGAGTGATATCCCTGCTAAACACTTAAATAGTCCTACCGATTCATATACAACAGTTGATGTTCGTACTGTTTCAAGCAGTTTGGATGGTACCAATGGGAAACAAACGAATGAAAGGCCTGATGTGGAGTCGTCTTCAGTGGCTAATGATTGAGTTAAGGATGGTAGTGCCACAAAGAATAGAAGTAAATTGGTAATACACCTGTTAATGTGGTTCCTCCATCATACGCTACTAAACTTAGGCCTACTTCTTCGACAATGGCTTCGAAAACTTAAAGCTAATATGCCTAATGGTGCGGATTATGATGTTTAGTTACCCTTGGATTTGGTCCATGAGGTTAATGACAGAATGAAGAATTCACTATACGTATATTTTATTAGAAAAAGCTTGCTTTTCCTGTTGTGGAATGGTTTGTTTGCAATAATTGGGACAAATATAGATTAAAGAAAATAACTTTGGTGAAACGTCTTTTCTTCTTTAAGTTCTCATATACTGAGGGTGTTAATTCAGTGCTTAGAGATGGTCCATGGATGATTAGTTGAGTCCCTATTTTTCTAAATAAATGGTCGCCCTCCGTGAGCCTTCTTAAAGAAGATTTGTCTCGTGTTTCGGTGTGGGTGAAATTTCATGATGCCCCGTTTATACATTGAATGGTTTAAGCTTGACCGCTACGAAAATTGGTACCCCAATGATGCTTGACTCATATACGAATTCCATGTGTTTGGAATAATGGGGAAGGAGCAGCTATGCTAGAATTTTTATTGAAATTTAGGCTTTTAATGATTTTAGCGATAATCTGGTCATGGTTGTACCAAACCTCGAAGGAGCTGGATATACGAAAGAAACCATTCGTGTGGAATATGAGTGGAAACCTTCTCGTTGTAGTACATGCTTTATATTTGGTCATTCACTTGATGATTGTCCAAAAGTTCTTAAACGAGTGGTGAATAAGATGGATAAAGGAAATGGTGGATTATCCGGGGCGGATGACGAAAGTTTTGTTGAAGTAAAGAAGAAGAAATCATGTGGTAAAAATGGTGGCAACAAAAAATTCAAATTGGTCTTTGTGAAACTAAAACCTCAGTGTCGACCTAAAGCAAAACAATCAACTGGAGGGGTGAACCAAAAGACGACTCCTTCTGTTGGTAAGAAGAATTAGGTAACGGTACTTTCTCCCTTAGTAAATCATTTGAGGCTTTAAATATTGAAAACTTGGTTAGTGAGAAAGTTGAAACGGGTAATAAGGCTTCTACGTATGGTGTTCGAGAGAAAGGGCAAAGCTCTACCATGCTAGTATAAAAGATTAATTTGTTTAAAAAATAGCTGCTGAATGGGAATTATGTGCTTGTGGATGATGATGATGATGGTAAACCTCTAAAAAATTTTGATTATTCTAGAGAACATGATAGTGAGGATGAAATTAAATCTATTGATAATGAAATGGCAAGTTATCTAGCTTCAAAACTGTCAGGGGTTGGATATGGTACTAAGAGCTTGCTAGAACAATAGAGGGAAACATATGTGAATGATGATTACGACCCATACGATGATGATATGTATGAAGGTAGGGATATTCCTGTCAATATTAAATCTATATGCTATAATTAGGATATCAAGGTACGAAGTCGCATGAACAAAATAGATTACTTGTTGGAATTGAGTCATTTGTAGTCTTGTCATAATTATACATTCCTTAAGGAAGTTGGTTGCCTATGTAACGGGATGAGATGTTGGATACACATACACCCATTATACTGAATTATTTTTGGAGTAATAAATTTACTGTGGAAACCCTTTACCCAAAAAAACAAATGCCTCGGTTGAAGTCCCGTGAGTAGAAGAAACCACGATAAAATTGGCCCATTTCTCAACCAACTTTGACTTCCCTCATTCGTACCCAGCTCATCATCATTTTTAACCGTATTAAGCACATCAAACGAGTTAGAAGTACTTTCCTCTTATCTAGTCAATCCATCTTGCTTCTTTGTACCATTTGTGCTAGCATTATTCTTATTAGAGACAAGTTGATTAAACTTATTTAGTGGGCATAAACTGAACTTTAGTGCCCAACTTCGAACCAACCTCAACTCCTCTAACAGCTTGTCTATGAATGGTCAATGTGCAAACCAACAACGGATTTCACCACTAGCCTTCACATAAATTTGGAATTGTCTCACAGGTGCACACTGAACGGGAAAATGCAATTGGAAATAAGAAACAAGTTATGAAATATAAAATAGATAAAGAGGAAATGAAAAGACACGTTATTTTCATTTGACGATAAAATGAGGAATTACACCAAGCCTAGTATATAGCCGGGATAGATACTAGAGGGTGTAAAACACCAAAAGACCAAATAATTACCTCTAAGGGGTGCTAGGTTGGTTTGGAAGAAACCTAAAGAGGGGGTGAGTTTGACGTTTATGTCAAACTCCATTCCTTGTTCTATAATGAATGAACTTCCTCATTCGTGCCTATATAAACAAAGGCATTGGGGAGGGATTTCACATATCTTCAAATCTACTCCTCAAACCCAAAACTCTTTCCATCTTATCCTATCTTGCTCGATTGGATGACAAAGCGCAAAAGGGTTCATAACCCTTTTGTTGACAACCCTATGTCGACTTGTGTTGACTTCCCAAAGTCAACGAAATCCAAAGGGATTTATCCCTTTGGTTCGATCAACTAGTAATTCAATTAGGGTTTTCCCAAACCCTGATCGCATCCTTTTCGACCATAAGCTCGAATTAGGGTTGTACCCGGATTTCATACTCGCCTAAATTACGATAGGTTTGTAGCCTTAATCCTACATGTGTAGTACTGGCGGATACGTGACGTAGTCCAGAAGAATTGATCATTCTTGTAACCTTTAGAAATTAAAAAAGAGCATCAAGATCAAGAAATAGGCTTTTTGTGCAGCTGAGAAGTTTTTGTATCTTACCCTGGTAGGATTGCAAGTAAGTAAAATTCTAAACACCCTTTATACGTGTTAGTTAGGTTATATCACTATGTAGGTAGATTTGTGTACTCATCTTCTGGTCGGTACAACTATTACTTGTTTATTTATGGTTGCGTATATTTGAGCCGTACGGTGTCCACCAAAACCCTATCAGAGCCACCCTACACATATATAACCTAGTTAGAAGGGGGCTCTAGTATGATTTTGACAAACCATGGATCCACGGATCCTTATGCAAAGGATATGTCTTTGTTATTGATGAAATCAAATAACGTCACTTTTATAGCATCGTTTATCCCATGTAAATAACCCATTTTGTATGATTATTGCAAGAATTGTTACTTAATCGTTTGTATTTGAGAATTGCAGTAATTATGGAGTACTTAGTGAAGATTAGTAAAAAGGCACGCATTCTGGAACTTAAACGAAGACATTTGAAGATTACTGTTCTGACATCATATACACCGTATCCATCAAGGAAGATACGGTGTATCTGTGCCTGCACTTCACAAGAGACCACGAAGGAATAAAGTTCAATACGCCGTATCAAGGAGACTCCTATACGTTGTATTCAAGATATAGAAATAAGATATTCTAGAAGATATTAAACGTGGTCCCTACTCCAAGAAACCTCAGATACATCGTATCCATCTATCTCGATACGCCGTATCGACCAAATTCCAGACCCTATAAATAGAAAACCTAAAAACGGGTTTTTAGTGTGCTTGATCATATTTTCGATACCTTAACCACAAAAGTCGATTTTCAGAATACAAGAAGAGCATAAGAGGTCAAGAAAAGCTATTAATTCTATAGGAAACACTTTGTAATCTCCTATACTCTAGTAATATTTTGATTTTTCGTATCATTCGTTTAACTCGGTTAGTTTACCTTGGTTGAACTATTACTCTTGTATTGATTATGAAATTTGAGGGCTAATACCCTTGGGTATTAGCCATTATTATGAAAATTTAAATGTTTGGTTTTTTATCTCGAATGCTTAATTTATCGTTGATTGCTTGTTTATGTTTATCAATTTATACTTGTTTACGTGCTTTTGTATGCGACCTATCATTCCACTGGATCTAGTGATACTGACCACGTTAGCTAGATGTCGGGATGGCTCTCCATATAGTGATTTATATATCTAGACCAATAGGATAACAAATAATGAACTATCTTCGCCTTTAGATTAGTGAGCTTAGTTGGACCGGCATGTGACCCTTGGGATCAACGAGTACGTTTTTAATCAATTGGTAAAGACTTAGCCAGTGGACTACTAGTATATAAATTGCCATTAAGCAGTAAGTGGGTAAAGTCTCTATGAGCTATGGTTTAACAAGATCACCATTGCTTTAACCTATAAGATAGATTATAATCAGCAAATAGGATGCTTTATCCGGATGCGTTTAATTATGACAAAATTCTATGTGTCTAGGTCTTAGGAAGAAGTAACGCCTAAGTCTTAAGAATGACATGCCGCCTCGAGATAAGTATACATTGCACTTAATAAACAAACCAACGTTCTAATTGGATTAATCATGGTTAATATAGTTTTCTTATATTTGGCTAGACCGCCCTTCTATCTTTTGTCTGTTTGCTTAGGTGTGTTATTGTGTTTTAAGTTGATCTAAGTTACCACAAACATGTGCCAGTCTCTTAGGCTGAAACCCTCCCCCTTTATCCTTTAGAATTAGGATTAACATAGGTTTAGCATATGTTTAACATAGAATAGAATTAACATAATTTAAATTAACTTAGTTTAGTTAACCAAAATATTGATAAAATAAAATATTAGTTCTCGCTCTTAGTGATCGACACCTTACTTACCACGAAACTCTATCTGATCAGGTACACTGCCCATTAAAGTGTTGTTTTAGGTAAAGTCGGCAAAATATAAATTTAAAACTTGAATACTCTAAAATAGAACCTACACGACAACATAATCAGTTATATATAGATCTGTCCCCTTCCATATGAATGTTTTTTTGTCTTATGGGGTTAACTAAAAATCTTATCAAAGAATCTTCTAAATATTCTAGTTGTACTATATGATTAGATTTGTTCTTGCTGCTAGAAGAAAATATTTCTTAGCATGAATAAAGAAAGATTTGGAAAGATTTGTTTAGATATAGAAAGATTTTTTTCCATCTATGGTTAATCTCTTTTGTCTTATTCACTAATGCAACTAGTTAATGTTTAAGTAATGGTATACTTTAAAACATTTGTTTAGTAGGATATAAGTAAACTTACATGGGTTTATGCAAATGATTAATCTAGCATGCATGACAAAATATGGTCTTTGATCATTATTCAAGTTTTATATTACCATATTCATACCTTAAGTGATTTGCCGTCGAGACGCAAACTTACGACTAATAATTTGTTTATGTAAACTTTTACGCAGTATGTTGTTATATTTGTTATTATCAAAACATAAATATCGTAAAATTGAAACATCGTTTATATGTGTATTAACAATTTTATTATGGACTTTTAAATAAAAACTTTATCTTCCTAAAATCCGAGTCATGCTTTATATATTTTAAGAACCTAGTTTCCATACTTAGAAATCAAAGACTCCAAAAAAAGTAAAACTGAAAAATCATCATTTTATAGAAACTACCAGTATGATCACCAAGATTTATGCTTCGTTAATTTTACAATCTCATTTGGCTGGGAATAATAAAATCAACCCTCTTAGAGTTTGGTTTAACTTGGTATAGTTTTATCTTGCTTTTCAAGTAATCTGGTTTCTTTATGATTATATATGATAACCTAGGGTTTTCATATTTACTTTTAGAATATTTTTAAGAAATTTTGCACATTTTTAAAAAAACCTAAAACCTTAATTCATACAACGAAGATCAAGATAAAATGCATACATAGAAAAACAAATTCGAGAAACCCTAGTTCTTGTAATTATGACAACACCTTTAGGGCTTCCATATTTGATCCTGGATGCCCTTGTATGCTCATTAAAGTCGACTTCGTTAAGGTTTATAAAACCCTAATTGATCGATTTAATGTTATTAAATACCCAAACCCTAATCTAATGAATCTTGAATTAGGGTTTTCTAAGAAAAATCGACACCCTAAAGGATTAAAAAAGCATTGTGTATTTTGATAAAGAAAAAACCTAAACCCTGAGTCAACACCCTCAAGGGTTTAAAACCCTTGTGTATTTCGACTAGGTTTCTTGCAATGCAAGAAATCAAGATTCAAGTAAAATCCTTAGTTGTCAAAATCGCAAAAACCGTAAAAACCCTAATAGCAATAAATCAACCAAATTCTAGCATTACAAAAATCAAGATTCGATTTTTATATCAATATTAGCAATTACTAAGAACCCTAGCTAGGTTATATATGTAAAGGGTGGCTCTGATATCATTTTAGAGATTTGGTGGTCACCCGCAAGGCCAATAAAATGTACACGACGGAAAATAAACAGACAAGGACACGCATACCAAAACCCTAATTAGTCATATCTCCTATATAGTGATATAACCCAATCTATCACATATAAAAGATTTTTAGGATACTTACTTGTTATTCTTGTTGTACGCAAGCTCCTTGACCTTTTACAGCTACACAAAACACCTTCTTCTTGATCTTGATGCTTCACTTGAACTTCTAGGGTTTTTGGGATGATCACCACTTGGACAGCATCTGGTATCCACCAGTACTGCACAGGTAGAACTAGGTTTCTGGTATGATTAACCTACGGTTTAGAACCTTAGGGTTTCATCAACTATGGAGGTGACTTGGGGAATCGACCACATTGATTCGTCCCTTCGGTTTTGGTTGGTCGATTATACGAGAGAGAGGAGAAGAAAGGGAAAAATTTGGGGTTTTGAGAAGTTTTATGAGAATTCCTTTGGTTGCCTTTGTATTTATAAGATCCTAAGGAGCATTCTAGAATACTTGTAAAACAAGTATATGAGTTTGCCAAGAAGTCAAACTCACCCCCTTGTAGGGTTTTCGGCTGATCGACCTACAACAACCCTTAGGGGTTGTTGTTTGGTCTTTTGTTGTTTATTACCCTCTAATATTTATCCGAGATAACTATTAGAGTTCTGGTAATTACTATTTAATCACTCAATAAAAATAACGTCGTATTTTCATTTTTTTCATTACTCTCATTTCATTTCGTAACTTGTTTCTTATTTTTGCTTGCATTATTTCTGTTTAGTGTGCACTGGTGTGACCCTTTGGCATCTCTGTGAAGGCTAGTCATGAAAGTCATTGTTTTATTTTTGGTAAAGGGTTTCCCTAGCAAAGTTATTACTCTAAAAACAATTCAGTACAACGGATGTGAGTGAAACACACATCTCAGCCAGTCACATAGCCAATCTACTTCCTTAAGGAAGGAACATTTATGACTAGACTACAAATGACTCAATAACATCAAGTAATTTATTATTCTTTTGACCTCGTACCTTGATATCCAAATGATCACATATCGATTCAATATTGTTATGAATTTCTTGACCTTCATACATATCATCATCGTATGGGTCTTAATCATCATTCACATATGTTTCCATCCATTGTTCCAACAAGCTCTTTGTACCATATCCAAACCCTGACGGTTTTGAAGCCACATAACTTGCCATTTTATTGTAATAGATTCAACTTCATCCTCGCTACCCTAATCACCTAAATAATCAACCTTTTCAAGAGGTTTACCATCATCATCCACAAGCACACATGTCCCCTTCAGCAATTGTTTTTCAAAAGTATTAATCTTTTCTATTAGCGGGTAGAATTTTGTCGTTCCTTTTGCACTCTAGACATAGAAGCCTTATTACCCATTTCTACTTCCTCAATAACCGGATTTTCATCACTTAAAGCCTCAAACAAGTTAATAAGGGAAAATGTACAATTACCTAATGTCGAAACATTCTTCTTACCTATAAAAGGAGTCATATTATGGCTCTCCCCTTTAGTCGATTGTTTTGCTTTCGGGCGATACTAGGTTTTTGGTTTCACCGAGATAGGTCTGTAGTTTATGGTGCCTCTATTATTACCACCTAATTTCTTCTTTTTCATAGCAATGAAACCTTCATCATCAGTTGATGTGTGTTTTTACAATCTTTAAATTTATAATAACTAGAAATACCGATTTTGACTAAAAACACAACATTCGGGCAAGGGTGTTCGAAATTGGGTTTTGCAATTGATCATAGTGACTTTCTTTGGATATAAGTATTTAATGAAGATGTTATCGGATAGTTTGAAAGTTGACGGAGAAGGGAGTTCACTATCAGACAGTAAGTTGTGGCAGCTGAACATAACATAAACCTTCTAAACTATTTAAGGACTACGTTCATGTTAGAGAAAGGAGGAGGAGTCAACCTACTTATAGCCAATATTCGGAGATGCTCTTCATGTCTTAGTCATTCATTACCTGTTTCTTTTGAAACATTTCTAAAGATTTTACTTTATTTCAGTTGCACAAAAAGATTTGTTGCTATGTCTAGCTTGTGTGTACATGATTTTATAATCTTTTTTGTGGAAAAAGTAAAAGGGGGGTGAATACGTTTTCGATTAAAATTTAAAAACTTTTTGTATCAAATGCCCGATCAAACACGACGTAATACGAAAAGTACCAAACATATTTCATGACTAAAAGAAAGCATAAAATAACCACGTAGACACAACACAATGATAAGCATCAAATCACGAGTACATCAAACAATAGTCTAAACACAAAGCTCACACGTAGTAAGCCTTAACTTTTCCGCAACTAAGATGTTTAGATTATGCGATCCATTCTTGAACACAATCAACACACAACATGGATATTATGCAAGCATAAATTTAAAGACATAAATGTAAATAAAGAGTGATGCAACATATAAAAGGAAATGCCAACCAGACATAATGATTTATAGTGGTTCGGTCATGGAGCTCCTCTCCGCCCTACTCCACTCCTCAAGTACCCAACTTGAGAGTTACTTCACTAGATCAACAAGCTCCCTTCTTGGCGGAAAAAACCTTACACAACGTTGCTTACACTTTTTCTGGTACAAAGCTAAATACCGAGTTCTTACACACCGGGTAGAACCAACCCAAACCCAACACAACAAATCATGTGTTTTATGGCACAAACACATAAACCATCTAATCCTATTTGGTGATACAAAATGTGATTACAATGATGATCCAAGACAATGTGTCTAATGGATACAAATGCCTAATCTAAATAAACTTCCATTAATGGGAAGCCTTCAAATGGATGATGATGATGATGATGATGATGATGAGATCTCTAATTATGTGGATCTTCATATGTATATGCTTGGTGGTGGATGGAAATGGCAAGATCTTCAAGGCTTGCTTTGGTGGATTATCATAGAAGTATGCTTACAACAAAATGAAAGTTAGAAGCATTATGATCATATGCAAATGAGGGTGTTACCTACTGATCTAAATGATGGAAAAATGCAGAGAAAATGTGTGTGAAAAGTGTATCTAAATGAGGAGAAATGGCTTGGTATTTATAGGAAAACATTTCTACTGTAGCCCGGTTCCGCCGGTGCCATTGGCGAATGGAACCGGCAGCCAAATTCAATGGCACCGGTCTACAGTAACTAATCCGGATTTTGAGATAAAAAATCTTATAAAATCTTATGCAATCTTCAAAGATTATGGCTAGATTTGGAAAGATATGATGTGACAATACATAAAGGTCAACTATATGTATGATGTCATGCATGATGTAAAATCTATTTTGTATTTTATTTTCTTAAAGTTAAAAAATAACTTGTATATTTAAAGTGTAAGTAAACTTTTGTAAAGTAAAATGTCTAGTTGAGTGCTTGACAAAATAAAGTTTACTTGTTTAATTAAAATACTTGTAGATGCAAATGTGAAATGAGGTTTGATCATAATGCAACATAACAAACATGTACGAACATGTGTTGTAACACACAAGGATTTGAGACGTCGAGAGTTGTTGATGTATGTTGAGCAAAATATGATGACGAATAACTTGTACATTTTACGTTATGTATTACAACTTACATGTTTGTCATTATCAAAACAAAAGAGAACGTGTAGATTAAATATCGTAATATTTGCACTAACAGAATCCTTTCGGCCTATATACTACATCATCACGAGTGTATTAGGAATGGATTAAATCAAATATGCATACATATGAATTCCTCCCAACCCGGCCAGTCAACATAAGGAAGGGTCTTAAACATCATTCTACTTGGTTTGTTTAACAATTTACCACATAATTCTCACAAGTATGATATTGAATCATAATAGACAAATGACGCAAAACCAACCATTACAACTAGCCCTTTCGGCCTATGATAGATGCAACAATCATTCAAAGGATAAACAAGGATCTAAGAAAAGATAACATCAAATTCATAAACATTCATATTCATACGTCATAGCAAAATCATCCAAGTATAATTCATATTTCACATATTACCAAAACAAACGGGAAACACTACATCATAACCAAACCAATAACCAATTGCTCCCACAAACAACCAACATCCAAACCTACTGAGATAACCCACGGGACTCTCGTGAACCCGTTGGAAATCAATAATACGTCGTTAAATGGTGTGTTTGGTAACGGGTTTAATATAGTGAAGGAATTAGAGATTTGGTGTGAATCGTCTAATCATCATGGTATAATGTGTTTAGGTTCTGGAAATATGGTGTTTAAGGTCTGGAAATGGTGATGGATTAGTGGCGATTCATGGTGGAGAGTGGTGGTATCATGGCGAGATAAAGGGGTGTTTGGATCATTAGATTCTAAGATCCTAACCACTCCTTCCTCCCATCCCACTTGATTTATGGATTGTGTGTGTGATAAGATGGATATTTGATTATAGATTAATATTGGATTGATATGAAATAGCTGGGATTTGATTGCTATTTATAGGTTGTGAGAGGTCAGAAGTGCGACGCACATATATAAAAATGCGGCGTACTTCTACCTATGTCGGTTAAGTTTCATTTAATGCTGAGGATAAGTGCGGCGCACATTTGGAAAAAACTGGCACACTTCGTGTAGTAACTGACTTCATTTACTTCAGGGCCAAGTGCGGTGCACATAATACATTATGCGGCGCACTTTCTTCAGTCTTTGGAATTTATTCTTTATTTTCTTCTATCTTTACTTCCAAAGGATATAAACACTTGTATTTTGAGTACTTTTGAGCTTGGAGTGTCTTCAAGTGAACCTACACAAATTTCATGCTATTAAGTATCGAAAGTTCATGAGATATGATGAAAATATATATGATAACGCTGCCTAAAACATGTATAATTTAGGCGTTATCAAATCCCCCCACAATTAAACTTTGCTTACCCTCAAGCAAATCTAAGAAAAGAAATTTAAAAACATAAGCAAAAGTTTAATTGTGGGGGGATTTGATAACGCCTAAATTATACATGTTTTAGGCAGCGTTATCATATATATACAAAAAATTCCTCGTCTGGTCATGTAAACTTTGCTTGCCCTCGTCTGGTAAAAGGAAATCATACTCAATTGCTCAGACATGATTCATTAAGTTACCATAGGCTTGTACAAGAAACAAAACTGCACCGACATAGCGTAAGCACCACGTATAAATATCAAAAGAGGACTTTTATTCGGGTTGTAACGTTAGGTTAAGGGATACTAAGGGTGTGGATAAGGCATGAGAAATATATACTGGATATGGTTTTTATAATACGCATGTCGACAAGTCCAAGAAACCCATGTTGCTAGTTACGACAATCCACAAACTCGTGAGGTTATCGAACCTCTCATTAATATATCCGGCACATATCATAATATATCAATACGTTGCAAGTCCCACAACAATCAAACTCTTATTCATCATTTTTTTCTTATTCTTTTTTTTTCTTTTTTTATTAAACTCTATAACACATAACTAACAGTTCCCCCACACTTAATATAAGCATACACCACAATAAATACAGAACATGAAGTCGCGACTCTTCATCTTTGCTGAAATGGCACAATACTTATAGCAAAGTGCGAACAAACTATAAGCAAAAATCAACCAATCATACCAAGCAACTAGCAACCAACCATTAGGACAAGGCTAAATGTTATATATTTTTGTATTTTTTAATTTTAGTGGATGAGAAAAATGAATATAATGGCTGAGAGGTTAAACTAGGGGTATCTAGCACTAAAGATGAGTGCTACAAAAGGGTTTTATTTGGGTGGTTAGCTAATCAGTGTAATTAACTAAAAGAATATACAATGATAAATGGATGAGCTAATTTGGGTTAAATCCTAAGTTTCCTCTTTATCACATAAAAATACATCTATCAAGCGAACGTGATCTCACTGCGGTCTCGTAATGATTTCAAGCATAAGTTCTAGAATCAATAAATCACCGACACACTCATACAAGTTTTAAACCGATACTAATGCTCCAGAAAAAGGCCGAAAATTATAAATACTCAACTGTTAACAACGGAAGAGACGACTTACAGTTGAATTTTAACCTTAACTGAGAAAGCTAACGGCCAAAATTATCTTATGTATTAAAGATGGATACCCAAATTCCTTAAGATCTAAACCTTACATTTTTTGGGTGATTGGTATAAATGCGCAAGTAATGTCATCGATCCTGAGTTGGATTTGCTTTATCAATCAAGACACATCTCTGATTTCAAAATTTTATTTATTAACTATGTTTTTTTCTAATATATTAACCTAAGTGGCAAAAGAAATATAAAATAAATTTAGATTTATATATTACCGAGGGCGAACAAAAGTTAAAAATTAATAATGAGTCTAATTTTTCAATTTATTTTTCTCCCACACTTAAGTTTAGCAATATGCGTAATTTAGACAGTAACTTAAAGAGTAGGACAAGCGGGAAAAATAAATATAAGAGAAACGAAACTTTTTGGGGCTCATAAATGCTAGGTTGAATTATGAAAGATAAGGCGCTAAACAAAATGCCAAGCATGTGAATTTTTTTGCAAAAAACCCATAATAAAAAAGGTTTTAAATACCGGGATCCAAACATATATGCAACAAAGGGTAAATTTCCAACCACCAATACCAAACTCCAACACTATTTATTAGATCTGGTAAAAAAACAAAACTACGAAAACGTAAAATACAAAAAGCACACTTTTGTAGGCAACACTGTTGTATTTAGCGTATGCAACAAGCCTTTAAACCCCTCGGTCTCCTGAGTGAACGAATTATAGTCTCGTAAGGGATTCCAGTGAACACACCCATAAAGTTCAAAAATATATTTTTATTGCAGAAATCGAGTACGAAGCACACGGGCCCATGCACATCACACTTAAAAACTGTAAAGTTTTTATATTATTATTATTTTTTAGTTTTTTTATATTATTATTATTACTTTTACTACTATATTATTATTGTTATACTTATCTCGATTTAAGATTTCTTGACGATACGGTTCAAGTGGGAATGATCCACTTTAAAATGTTGAGGGTATGGTATTTTTTGTATGTACTCACGGAATAGATATTCTTTTGTTTTGACCACGTAATAGCCCTTTTCGATGTCTTAATAGGTTTATCTTTTTCGATTTTATTGTTAACGATAATAATGAGAGGGGAATCTTTTGAGTTTTTCGGAGAATCATCAGACTTTCACTCTTCTCCTAGTGAATACGGCATCACTTGCTCAGGTGGAGCTTGAGGAGGAGTGGTGGTTCGAACCCTATCGGTCTGTTTCGGAATATACCTTGTAGACTTCCGACCACATCATGCTATTTTCTTTCCCAGTTTACTTAATTTAGTTTGACAATTCTTTTTGTTTTGTTTCATCTTTATAATTATATCGTTAACATTGTTCTTGAAAAACATATCTGTAACTCTTTGACCATCCAAGAATCTGGTGATTAATTTTTCGAGATTAGTTTTAGATTGATCGTTTCTGTCAAAAAGTTTATCATGAACAGTTCTCATGCTATGACTACATCTTTTGAAATGTTCGAGATCATTTTTCACATCATTGTTTAATTCCGTGAACGGTTTCTCAGAATCATTTTTCAATTTAGGTTGTTCATGATGGTATTGGTGAGAATACGAGTCATGAGAATTTTGGTTTTGATATCCTTCAAGTTGGATGTAATTTACTTCATGACGTTCACACCAGCAAAATTCCGGTGTGTCCATCGTTCCCCCCCATGTGGTTTTTTAAAAGCGTGGTATCTCCGCAGGTTGTATAACTCATACAGCATCACATGCCATCTCCTTTTTTAAGCTCTAGAATTGATGAATCCATTTTCTAGTTAGAGATTCATTTTATCCAATACACGAGAATTATCATTATTAATTATTACTTCTATCGGCGAAAGGAACATATTTTTTATGATGTTCGTCTTTAGATTTAGTGGACCAATCAAGTTTGAAAAGGACTTTGTCCTCAACAACTTGAAAAGCTTGATTTGGACTTTTATAGAGGAAGATTCCTCCAGCTGTTATGTCCATGATTGTTGATCCCTTTTGAACAGATCTTACTTAGCTTGTTAATGCTTAGTTGTGTTGGATTAGACCAGAACACTATAAATAGAAACTAAGATTTGTGAATACTACAAACTATGCGGAAACTAGTTTTGTACTACAAGAAGAACAATAAACGTAAAAACAAGATCTTGCTAAACTTTCAAAATATGAACACAATCAAAGTTACAGAATAACCTTGTAACTATGAATACTAACTATGAGAAATGACTTCTAGATCTCTATATCTAACTATGCCTTAGGGTTTCTTTTATACACCAAGAAACCCTAATGGGCTTACAAAACGCGTCTACTGATAATGCATATCTATTCCTAATATATCTCATGCATACATATTTAGCAGTACTCCTAACTATTATTAAACTAACACACTAACTACATAACTAAACATACAAATAAACTGATCAGTACTAAAACAACTTTGTACTGGTAGTACTAACTATTATACTAATAGTACTAATGATTTAGACTGTTTTCTCTAATCTTCAGCTGCAGCACAAACTTGAACCAGCAGCATTAAGTTGTAGAAGCCTCAAATTCCTAACAATCCTCCCCTAAACTTGTGATTTACCTTCAAATCATCAAGTTTCTGAATTAAATCTTCTGTGTTGAGGATGCTTCCAAACACCTTACTGTCTTGTTTGTTTGCTTGAATGAAGATCTCTTCTTAACAGTTCTCTAGACATCTCACTATCTGCTTCTACTAATAGTCTAGCCATCATCATCTATCCAAGTGTTCCTCTGGTTAAAGGATATTCTTTCTCAACCAACATGAAGATATCATGTCCTCTTACTGAAGATACATGGTGAACACCACATGTATCATAGAGCCTCCATACCAAAGGATCATGCATATACCTTTGAAGCTTACATAGAATATCATCAATATCTAGTTCAAACAATTTCTTCAGTTCAACCCATAATTCCTTCTCTTTATCATCTGTAGGCTCTGTTGTACTGAACTTCTCCTTAACTAAATCCCAAAGCTTAAACAGGTCATCTCTATTAAATTTCTTTAACATATCAGCAAAAATCTGATAAGCTTATGTATGGTTTCCAACTCTGATAATTCTCTAATACCTTCTTGTGTCTTCAGAATAAACCTCCCAGTCTATGATTGGATACCTAACCTGCAAAGGTTGAAAACAGTTTTTTTTTCCACTGGAACTATCCACTAATAATTCATCGTAGTTCTTCTTATGACAATTCCTTTGTTTTCCTTTTTTTGCTGATTGTTCTTCACCAGAACCTGAAGCTTCTCCAATCTTTTGTCTTTTAACAGGCTTTTCTAAAACTTCTTGACCTGCTCTTTCTAGTGTTTGAACCTCCAACTCAAAACCCATAGGCATAAAAGATTATACTCTCCTCATAGTAGTTTCAAAGACGTTTTTAACCTGCTCAAATGAAAGTGACTTCAATTGTTTAATAGAGTAACCTCCTTCTTGGTTCTTGATATAATTTAACATGTAATCCTTTTGTTGAGTAGGAGTTATTGGCTTTTCCTCATAGCTCAACACTTTGTTGATCAAAGAACATTCTTTCTTTGATTGACAAGTTCCACAAGCTCATCATTGTAAAATCTCTACTCTACCACTTTTTTCACCTGCGTGTAACCGCTGAACAAAATCTTCATCAGCTATAAACTCTAGCCAATACCTCATCCCATTCACATCAAAAAACCCTAAGCTGCTTGATGCACTTGATCCTTCCTGTCTTTCTACTGCATCAAACTCTTCTTGTAGCTTTTGAGCTACTTCTTCATCCTTGCTAATTTGAGCCCGCTCTTTCTGTTTCATCTTCCTTGGAGATTCAGTTTCATCCATTTTACCCTTACCCTTATCTTTAGCAGCACTTTTTTTGATCTCCATAAGTGTCTCTATTTCATCTTCCTTGGAGATTTAGTTTCATCCATTGTTAGCCTTAAAATATGTCGGGCAATACAGAATTACATTTAGTATATAATGGGCCGGACACGCAGTACTAGAAATGTCAAGTGTATAAGCAAGATCTTGTCCAGGGCTATATATATCACCCTTCCATACTACCCCATGGAGGGGTGAGGATTCATTTCACTTGTAATAAGGTATGTGTTTCTCTCTCTAGAAAACACACATCTTTCCTTTCTCTCACTAAATAATATGGCTAAACATTTGTTCAATCCTCCCCGACCTCCGGATCATGTCTCTTGTTAAATTAATCCTTCATGGATAACAATTGCATTAGAGCTGCAGTGGTGGTATTTTATCATGTGTTTGTTTGTTACAGTTCACGTCACTGTTTTCATATACAGTTCATCAATAGGTTTTACAGTTCATCAGAGTCTTGTCTTGGTTACTGTTCATTTAATGTTTTTAACAGTTTCTTTTTTTTTGGTTTATGTGTTCTTCCTCTTAAGAATCAACCACAAATTTAAAACATGTTGTTTATGTTACTGATATCTGCATGATAAACCTGTTTAACATTTTTATGGTGTTTAAAAGTCAAAGAAACACATCTGGGTTTATTCTTATGCTCCTGTTGCGTTTTGAAAAAAAAAGTACAAAAAAGTAAATTTTGGCAGATTGCGTTTTGGTTCACTACTGTATCTAGCACTAAAGATGATTGTTACAAAAGGGTTTTATTTGGGTGGTTAGCTAATCAATGTAATTAGCTAAAAGAATATGTTAAATGGATGGGCTAATTTAGTTAAATCCTAGATTGCCTCTTTATCTGTTAGCCTTAAAATATGTCGACTTATACGGAATTACATTAATTTAGATGTAGTCGGATACACAAGCACTAATAATGTTATTAGGTGATAGTTAGGCGTGTCATAGGCTATATATATCCTCTCCTTACTTCCAAGGATGGGTGAGGATTCATTGGTAACCATCTCATAGTTTGTGCTTCTTTTTCTCTCTCTAGAAACACACACTATTTCCTTTCTCTCTACATCTAATAATATGACTTACATTCTATTTCATCCTCCCCGACCTCCGGATCGTGTGTTTTAGGCTAGAATATTTATGGGTAACAATTGGTAGCAGAGCCTAGGTTATGTTTTGGGTTGATGGTTTGCTTATTGAGGTGTTGTTCGTGGTTTAATAAGCTTTTCGGGGCTTATTTTTAAGCCAAAACCCACGTCTTGGGTTGGTTGGTGGTTATTTTGTGCAAAAACTTGAAACTTCCTCTCTCTAATGTTTCTAGCTCATTTGTACAAGTGATTTGTGGTTTTTCAAAGCTTATTTTGAAAGATCTATGGTTTTTTATGCTTTTTACACGAAAATAAGTCGAAATTTTTTCGTGTTAAATACCATAAAGTTTGTGTTTTTATGGTTTGTATTGCCTTGGAATCCCTAGTTGTACAAGAAAAATCGAGCAAAAACGTCAAAAAATGTGTCTTTTTCGTGTTTCAAAAAATGTACTTTTTACACTAGGCGAATTAAACACAAAAAGTACATCATGCGAATTAAACAAGGCGAATTAAACATGTTTAAACTAGGCGAATTACAGGCGAATAATTCCAGGTGAATAACGTATTCTAGGCGATTTATACGCATTCTAGGCGAATTATACGTCTTCTAGGCGATTTATACGTCTTCTAGGAGAATTATACGCATTCCACGCGAATTATACGTCTTCTAGGCGAATTATACGTATTCTAGGCGAATTATACGTATTCCAGGCAAATTATACGTATTTCAGGCGAATTATACGTATTCCAGGCGAATTATACGTATACCAGGTGAATTATACATGATTTCAGGCGAATTATACCATTTTCGGTAAATTCACCGAAATTCCTACCATTTTCGGCAAAATCACCGAAAGTCCAACCATTTTAGGTAATTTCACTTAATTTCATGTTAAGGCCATTTTCACCTGTTTTTGCAAAGAACCAAACTTTAACACCTTCCACAACACCAAAGCAAACACAACACTTTATGCTAAAACGATCATTAAGATTCACTAAAACGTCAAAACGGCTATGGAATTTGGATTTTAATGTCAAGTGATCACAAAGTGTATTTGGTATCCCTTATTTGAGATTGAAGTGGGTTTCACGAAGGCGTCTACTTATTTCATCATCAAAACTTCCTTCTACTTTCTACCCCTTTTCCCTAAAACCCCCTCTATCGATTGATGACTTGCTTAAACGTATACGGTTATGATTGAGACTTGGAGTATCTAGTTTTCAGCAGTTAGGGGTGGTTGGTTGAAGACCTGGATAACTATCACTTAAAAGAGTTATGTTGTAGTACTCAGTGTCACACGCAGATGCCGATGTAGAGAGTTTCAAGAGGTGATGTACTTTTTTATATACTTTGTGATTGGGTATAGGGTACTTAGAGGTTTTCTTCTGAACGTTTTCAATCAACTATAGTGCAGCGTTAAAGTAACAAATTTAGGAATTCTTACTTCATTTTCAAGTTGGTTATATCGGGTTTTAATATCGAGTTTATTTCAACATGTGATCACAACAATAGCCGATAGAATACGAGGTTGGTAAGTTAGCCAGGAAGTTTAAAGGTTGAGATGTAATCAATAATTCTCACGGGATATTTGAAGCTACTAAACGTCAATGGTACCTCATAGTCTTAGCAAAATCTTTCAAAGTTCTTAAATGTCTTTCATAAATTTTCAAGATTGTTGCTTATGACAAGAACTTCTCGAGTATATGGTCGTACACGTCAATGATGCTTTCGAGAGTTCAAAGACATCATGCGGGAAAATGTGTACTTTGATGTAATCATGTCAACTTTCAGGGGAAGTAGTTTATACTAGTTTACTTAGTATGGTTTGTGAAGTATACTACATACATGAGAAGATTTGTTGCTGATTTCTCGCATGTACCCCAAAACAGATATTCACCAAGACCAAATGTCATAATACAGTATATAAGCATTTTTATTTGGTGTGGTTGGCTGAGTCTTCTACAAAATTCCGCTGTGCACTTTAAATGTCAATGTGAGAATATCGTTTGAACTACATCAAAGTTTCAGAATCTGCTTAAGATACGAATGTTGGTTTGGTGGGAAGCATATTCAGAAACTTCATCAAAAAGGAATCTAAAAAGAAAGCTTTTCAAGACATGCTGCATGAATTGGGAGAAGTTAATCCAACTCATGCATACTACAATGGTTCCAGAACAAGTAAAGAAACAGAAGATCCAAGCTCGAGTACAAGTATCAAGACTAGAAGACAAAGACGTCATCTTCAGCACTGGAAGCACTTTGGAAGTCATTATTTTGTTTGTATTTACACTTGATAGGAACATTGTAAGTAATTCTGTATGTCCACATATTGGGGGAAGATTGTTAGCCTTCAAATATGTCGACTTATACGAAATTACATTAGTTTAGATATAGTCGGATACGCAAGGACTAATAATGTCATTAGGTGATAGTTAGGCGTGTCATAGGTTATATATATCTCCTCCTTACTTCCAAGGATGGGTGAGGATTCATTGGTAACCATCTCATAGTGTGTGCTTCTTTTTCTCTCTCTAGAAACACACACTCTTTCCTTTCTCTCTCTACATCTAGTAATATGGCTTACTTTCTATTTCATCCTCCCCGACCTCCGGATCATGTGTTTTAGGCTAGAATCTTTATGGGTATGATTTAACAAGCACAAGTTCTAGAATCAATAAATCACCGGCACACTCATACAATTTTTAAACCGACACCAATGCTCCAGAAAAGGCGACAAACTACAAATACACAGCCGTAACGACGGATGAGACACTGCAATTGCATTCAAACCTTAACTCAAGAAAGCTAAAGGAAAAAAATTATCTTGAGTATCAAAGATGGATACCTGAATTCCTTAAGATCTAAACCTTACATTTTTTTGTTGATTGGTATAAATGGGCAAGTAATGTCATCGATCCCGAGTCAGATCTGCTTTATCAATCAGGACATATATCTGATTTCAAAACTTTATTTGTTTATTCATTATTTTTTTACTACGTTTTATTCTAATATATTAACCTAAGTGGCATTTAAAAATAAATTAGATTTTTAGATTACAAAGGGCGAACAAAAGTTTATACTTTTAATAATGAGTCTGATTTTCCAATTTATTTTCCCCCCTCACTTAAGTTTAGCAATATGCGTCATTTAGACAGTAACTTAAAGAGTAGGACAAGCGGGAAAAATATATACAAGAGAAAGAAACTTCCCGGGGCTCATAAGTTCTTGGTTAAATTATGAAAGATAAGGCGCTAAACAGAACACCAAGTATGTGAATTCAACCACATATAATATACCGATCCGAATATATATGTCACCAAGTGTAAAATGGCAACCACCAATCCAAGCTCCACTTATTTAAGAAATCTGTAAAATAGACACAACTACAAAAACCGTAAAATACTAAAGCGCACTTTCGTAGGCACCACGATTGCGTTTAGCGTATGCAACAAGCCTTTAAACCTTTTGGTGTCCCGAGTGGACAAGTTATAGTCTCGTGAGAGTTTCCATCAAACACACCAACAAAGTTCAAAACTTTTTTTATTTTTTTATTTATTATTATATTTTTTCTTAAATTTTTAATATTTATACATAATTTACTAAAAACAAGCACACACAAAATACTACGAAATAAAAAATAATATAGAAAGGAAAATATAACAACTAGTATTATTCAAACATTCACAAACACATACAAAAGCAAAAAATAAAGGCGAAAATGAAATCTTTTTGGATTTTTAGTTTTTTGACATATATTAATCAAGCACATAATTTTATTTAAGGTACCAAAACTTATATTAAAAATAATATCACCTAAAGAGATTAAAACAAATATTTTTGGGTTTTTTAAATTTTAGCACAAATCAAACACATAATAATTATATAAAGTTTAAAACAAATAATTAACAAAATTATTTTATTTTTAATTTTTTTGGGCACACGAGAAGTGTGTCGCACTTAAAAGAAAGTGCGGCGTACATCGCATCTAATTTTTTAATATAATTTTTCAAATATTCAAAAAATACTAGCGCGGTAAAATTTTAAAAAGTGCGTCGCACAACAATGTTTGTGCGGCGGTTTTTATTATAATAAAAAACATTATTTCATTTTTTTTCTTCACATTATTAGTTAACAACACATATAACACATAACACAGACATAGAAAAACACTAAGAACTAAAGAAAGAAAATAAGAAAAACTATTTTTTAGATTTTATAGATTTTAACTTTTTTTTATATCATGTATATGCATATGACTCAAAACAAAATACACAAACACAAACAAACACAGACAAACACAAACAAACACACAAACAATAACAAAAAGAAACAAACTCTTTTTATATTTTTATAGTTTTTAACATTTTTTTAACACAATACATAAACACGCAAACGAGCACATATAAACAAGCAATCCAAACAAATGCAAACACATAGGAATGAATATTTATATGAGTTTTAAAACAATCTATATGATAAAGATACGAAAAAGTAAATATTTTTTTTCAGGCCAAGAAAGTGCGGCGCACAAAAGATAATATGCGGCGTACTTTCTACCAAAATTTCAAACTTTTATTTTTTATTTTTTTACAGATGCAATAAAAGAGAAATAATCAAACAAACTAATAAACATAAAGCATGGTTTTATTATATGAACAAGAATATGCCAAAATCAAAATGAAGCAAAAACAATAAGAAATAAAAATCTTTATGGTTTTTTTATTTGAATGACAAACTAAATATTCACAAATGTACGAGACATATAACCAGATAAAATAGAATTTCAAATGATTATAAAACAAAAACTAACAGTTTAGGGTTTTTTTGTTACCACATAAATCAATCAGGCAAGAGAAGAACATGATCACAGGACAAGTACGGCGGTTTTGGTGTAAAACCGGCGTACTTCGGGTATAAACCTGTAAAATAACAAACGAGAACAGGGAAAGTGCGGCGCACACATAAAGATGTATGTCATACTTTCTGCAATAGCAGACAGATTTTTAAGAGTTTTAAGAAATTTAAACACACGTAAGATGCACAAGACTAGCAAACAATCTGAGACCAACTAAACAAATCCCCGACAACGGCGCCAAAAACTTGATGTGTATTTTTACAAGCTTTAAATTTATAATAACTAGAAATACCGATTTTGACTAAAAACACAACATTCGGGCAAGTATACCATATTCGAGTGTAATATAGTATTAGGTAAGTCTAGGTCGTTCCACGGGATTTGTAGCAATTCACAGATTGTTTATTAAATAACAAAGCTAATTGATTGTTACGGATCAAATAGCCGAAACGTGTGTATAAAGCAATCAAGAAACAAGGTATGATCCACATAACATAATAGATATAGATAGAGTAAGACTTTATATAAACAATGCATACAAGTCATATATGACGGGTAATCATAATAACAAGCATATCTACCAATGATAACATAGAATCCTTTCGGCCTATATAGTACATCATCATGAGTGTATTAGGAATGGTTTAAATCAAATATGCATACATATGAATTCCTCCCAACCCAATCGGTCAACATAAGGAATGGTCTTAAACATCATTCTACTTGGGTTGTTTATCAATTTACCACATAATTCTCACAAGTATGATATTGAATCATTATAGACAGATGACGCAAAACCAACCATTACAACTAGCCCTTTCGGCCTATGATAGATGCAAAAACCAGTCAAAGGATAAACAAGGATCCAATCAAAGATAACATCGAATTCATAAGTCATAGCAAAATCATCCAAATATTATTCATGTTTCACATATTACCAAAACAAATAGGAAATACTACATCATAACCAAACCAATAACCAATTGCCCCCACAAACAACCATCTTCCAAACCTACTGAGATAACCCATGGGGCTATCATGAACCCGCTAGAAATCAAGAACACGTCGCCAAATGGTGTGTTTGGTAACGGGTTTGATATAGTGAAGGAATTAGAGATTTATTGTGAATAGTCTAATCCTCGTGGTATAATGTGTTTAGGTTATGGAAATATGGTGTTTAAGGTCTAGAAATAGTGGTGGATCAGTGGCGATTCATGGTGGAGAGTGGTGGTAGCATGGCGGGATAAAGGGGTGTTTGGATCATTGGATTCTAAGATCCTCACCAGTCCTTCCTCCTCTCCCACTTGATTTATGGATTATGTGTGCAATAAGATGGATATTTGATTATAGATTGATATTGGATTGATATGACATGGCTGGGATTTGATCGCTATTTATAGGCTCTGAGAGGTTACAAGTGCGATGCACATATATAAATGTGCGGCGTACTTCTACCTATGTCGGTTAATTTTCATTTAAGGCTGAGGATAAGTGCGGCATACATTTGGGAAAACCGTCGCACTTCGTGTAGTAACTGACTTCATTTATTTCAGTGTTAAGTGCGGCGCACATAATACATTGTGCGGCGTACTTTCTTTAGTCTTTGGTATTTATTCTTTATTTTCTTCTATCTTTACTTCCAAAGGATATAAACACTTGTATTTTGTGTACTTTTGAGCTTGGAGTGTCTTCAAGTGAATCTACACATATTTCATGCTATTAAGTATCGAAAGTTCACGAGAAATGATGAAAATATATATGATAACGCTGCCTAAAACATGATAATTTAGGCGTTATCATCAGCCTCGAATGATGCACCCTTACATTTATCCATCATATTCACCACTCGTATAGGAGCTTTTGGACAATCATCAAGTAAGTGACCAAATATCAAGCATGTACTACTCATATTCTAAACAAATTATTTCTTTAGTATATCTAGTTTTTTCAAGGTTTGGAAAAGCCATGACCATATTATCACTAAAATTATTACAAGCATCAATTTTAATCAAAATTCTTGCATAGATGCTCCTCCCACATGATTCCAAACACATGGAGTTCGTATATGAGTCTAGCATCATTGAGGTACCAATTTTCTTGGCCATAAAGCTTAATCCATCTAATGTATAAGCAACTAAGGGGACATCTTGAATTTTACCCAAATTGGGACACGAGACAAATATTTTTTAAGAAGGCTCATGGATGGCGACCATTTATTTAGAAAAATAGGGATTCCACAAATCATCCATGGAACAACTCTAAGCACCGAATCAACACCCTCAGTAGATGAGAACTTAAAAAAGAAAATATCTTTCACCAAAGTTACTTTCTTTTATCAATATTTTTTCCAATTGTTCAGCACAAACCATTCCACAACAGGAAAAGCAAGCATTTTGCTAATAAAATAACAGTAAAGTGAATTTTTCATTCTATCATCTACCTTATGAACCCAAACCAAAGGTAACCAAACGTCATAATCGGCATCATTAAGCACATAAGCATAAAGCATTCGAAGATTAGCCTTAGTCAAAGACGTAGGGCTAAGCTTGTTAGCATAAAATGCGGGAATTTCCTTCATAACAGATTCATGATCACCCTCATTAGGATTACTAACGTTACCTAGAACGCTAGTTGCATTAGGCGTACCACTAGGAACATGACCAGTAGGAATAGCAGTACCCTCATCAACTTGACTAGTAGATCAAACATTAACGCTATTACCCCTTTTCAAATATCCATCCTGACTACCAACTGTACCAGCAACATCACATAAAGAAGGAAAACTAGAATCCGAACAAGAACTAATCGTAACATTAACATTACTTTGCTTCTTCTTACCATCACCTTCTCCCGAATCCATAAACCTAGATTTCAACATCGAACCATGCAGAAAACAACCAAAACCAGAAGAACAAATAACATTTAATCTTTGCTTAACACATAAACCCTAATATATAAGAGTAAATAGACTTTGAAACCCCAAACTTGCAGGAAACACCAATTGCAGCCAAAGACCTCGCCGAGGAATTAATTAACTGAAAGAAGAATTATAAACCAAGAATAGGTAAATGGTTTTAGGAAGAGTCGATTAGCAGAATTAGGGAAAATCGAAATCGATTTTAGGATGTTAAAGTTTATGAGGAATCGTCTTTTTATCCAGAGAGTGAAATTCGTTGTTTAGTTGCAAATAATCCTTTCATTATGAAAAAGAATATGCAATAAATATAGTAAAATATATTTGACGGCGTCATGTTATGCCTGTGACGTTATGAGCTCGTCGTCGATCTTTAGGGAGTTTCTCCACCGCCATGGTTTGGCGTCGTCGCGTATAGGTTGTGACTCCGTCACTTGAGGCTTGTGACGCTAATGTGTCATTGTGCATAGGTAATATATTATCAAGTTTTACTATTTAAATTTTGCCGAATTTACCTAAAAATAACACTAACGGGCAGTATAATCGATCAGATGTAGGTTCGTTGGTAAGTAGGGTGTCGATCACTAAGAGCGAGTGTTAATACATAAATCTATCAATATTTTAGTTATCTAAGTTAGTCCTAATTTATTCTATGTTATACCTAAGTTAAACCTAAACTAACGCATAAAGGGGGAGTTTTTAGCCTGAGAGATAGGCATGAGTTTTGGTTTACCTAGACTGAGATTGGGCAATTAACACACACAAGTTGACAATTAAAAGATAGAGAAGCGGTCAAGCCTAATGTAAGGAAAACGTATTAACAATATTTATTTTAATAAAATGCAGGTTTTAGTTTATAAGTGCAATGATTGTCTTATCTTGTTGTTGATATATCATTCATAGATTTAGACGGTACTTCTCCCTAAAACCTAAATCTGGCAATTCTGTCACAATTAACCACATACGCATAAAGTACTCATGGTTGATTATAATCTATCTTAGAAGACAATAATGGTGATCTTATTGAATCCTAGCTCATCGATACTTTACTAACTTACTGCTAAACGGCTCTTTATATACAAGTAGTCTACTGTCCAGATCTTTACCTAAGGAATTAGAACGTCATTTGTTGATCCTAAGTCACCTGGTAGTCCAACTTGTTCACTAAACCAAAGGCAAAGACATGTCAATATTTGTGATCCTATTACTCTAGATATATAAATTACAGATATGGAGAGCTATCTCGGCATCTAGCTAATGCTCTATTTGTATTCCTAGACCTAGTTGAATGATAGGTCGCATACTTAAGCATGTAAACAAGTATAAATTTATAAACTTAAAACAACACACAACGAATAAGACGCAATCGAGATAAATATAAACCAAACGTTAAATTATCATAAATATGGCTAATACCTAAAGGTATTAGCCAATAGCCATTGTAACTATACAAATGTCATAGACGAACGATTAAGGTAAACCAAACAATAATGAACGATACCAAAAACTGAACGCGTATTTAGAGTATAGAAGTTATAAGGGTTTCCTATGTATTAAATTATGTTGCAAGACCTTATTGGCTTCTCTTCTCTTCTGAAAATCTAACTTGGTCGTTAATGCCTTCTTCTCAGTCTTTGGTATATTTATTGGACACTGAAATTTGTTTTTAGGGTTCGGTATTTATAGGCTCTAGAATTTGGTTGATACGCCGTATTGAAGGATTTCAATACAGAGTATTGGGGTTTCTTAGCGTGGGCTCCATGATTATTATATTCTAAAATATTCCATGACTTGTAATTCAATACGGTGTATGGTTTAAGGCTCGGTATTTATAGCCTCTGGAATTCGGTCGATACGCCTGTATTGAAAGTAGTCAATACGGCGTATCGGGGTTTTCTTGGAGTGGGGACCACGATAGATATCTTCCAAAATCTTTCATGAACCGCCAATGAATACGGTGTATGGACTTCTTCTGGATACGACGTATTAATCTTCTCTTTCGTGGATCCTGAGTGAAGTTTAAGGCACACATACATCGTATCTTCCTTGATGGATACAACGTATTAGTTGTCAGAACAGTATCTTCATGATTTCTTTGTTTAAACTCCAAAATACGTGCCTTTTGATTAACTTTCACTCTTTGCTCGATAATTACTACAAATAACAAATATAAGCAATTAAGTACCAATTCATGCATAAATAATATAAAATGAGCAATATAGCTAGGATAAATGATGCTATAAAATAAACATTATTTGATGTCATCAAATATTCCCCCACTTGAATTCTACTTGTCCTCAAGTAGACTTTAGAAAACTTATGAAAATGTATCCCAAACCAAGGTTTAAGATTTTTTCTTTAAGCAATTTTTCATTTAATTACTAGCACACAACCAAACACCTCACGAAATAGGAAAATAAAAACACTCAAATCACTTAACTAATCTATGTGGTAACATTTAAGTAATTCGCTCAATTGCTCGGTCGTGACGAGTATTCTATCATAAGCTTGGCAAGGATACACATCTCTACCACTAAAGCTAAGGAGTGACAAGTCTAAAAAGGTAAATTGGGTTAAATGATAAGGTTTAAGGGTTTGATCATTATTTCTAATCTCTATCAATACCAATATTCCAGAAAAGGCGACAAAACCACAAATGCACGCTCGAATCCATGACCGCGACACTTGTGATTGCTCACTGCTTAACTCGAATAAGCTAAAGAATATGACTAGTAATCTTCACCAATAGTAGTAAACCAACAAGGGCGACAAAACCATATTTACACATCCAAATCCATGGAATAGACACACATGATTGTTCACTCCCCCATTCGAATAAAACCAAAGGTTAGGATGAAGAACAATATAGGGTATGGAATCTTCCAATCCTTTACCAATATTAATACATCAACAAGGGCAACACAATCGTACATACACATACAAATGAATGAATGAGACATATGCGATTGCTCACTCCCTCATTCGAGCAAACCAAAGGTTTGGGATTAGGTATGGGAAATATAATTGGTGTTAATAAAAACAAACCTTAGTTGGTGTTCCCATAACGGCCAACTCCCAATCATCCATATATACATACTATACAACAATAGTGGCAATATCTATCACTTGGTACATGAAAATACATAGGTGGTTTATATTGCGACCAACTAAAAATAATATACAACAAAACTTTACATCGTTGGTTTATAACTTGTACCAACGAATACTCGATCCTTGCAAATAATAAAATTGGTTAAGTTTAGTCGAACCGATTATCTCACAAACTTCTCCTTTTTCCTCTTTTATGTATTTTTCTGTTTTTTTTTGTTTTTTTAACATATACTGAAAAACGAAATTTAGTGTAAAATTTCACCACTTTACCAATACGATAAATTTGGATAATTAATATTCGAGCATACTAGAGAAAGTAGTAAACACACAAAAAATAAAAATACTACTACTTTCACATTCCCAATCGCATTGTGCAATTTCCCGACCTAACCATAGTTAGAAAATACGCACACGAACACAGGAAATACAATACTTTACACAAAAGCAACTAGCAACCGATTAAGGACTTAATCTAATAGTGCAGGTTAAGATGTAAAGTTGTAACAAAACAAATATTTGGTGGTGTAAGAAAATGAAATGAATGGCTCATCACGTTTTTCTAGGGGTATCTTACTCTAAAGATGAGAGTAAACAAAAGGGTTTATACGTGGGTTAACTAACCGATGTGGTTAGTTAATATTACAATATGTGTAGGCTTTTTGGTGTAATCCTAAAAATTAACCAGTTTAGAAAGGTCACTCCATCTATTTAAAATAGTGCTTATTATTGTGGTCTCGAATAGATATACCAAGTCAAGTTCTAAAGTTTACTACAGTAACTGGCACACTCATATTTTTATGGAATTTGAGGTAATAATTGAGAAACGAATAAGGCTATATCCTTAGAATTAGAAATTAGAGTTATGTGTGCGGGTCATGTAACTAATAATTTCACAAAAAAATTGCTAAAAAAAATTTAAATTTCACATAAATTAGGCATATTATTTGTAAAAATAAGGACAAGTAAGTGTTATAATTATCCTTCCCCCACTTGAAATATATAACGATCTCGTTGTATAAATAAAACATGAAAAAAAGGAAATTAAAGAATTAGAACAAAAAACTCTCCTAAGATTTGCTCGGTATGATCGTCCATGATGCGTATGTGAGCAAGAATGTTTGTTGTAAATGCATCTGAATACCAACATGACTACAACACACATGAATTCTAAAAAATAAGCACACCAAATTCATTTAATCATCCAGTAAGGTTCCTGTATAAATGCTCAAAAAACAAGTGCAATTCTATCTCCGGATAATCTTTGATTTAGAAAACAAAAACTAAAAACGAAAACTATACAGGAAGTCGATATGCTGTATCCATGTTTTAGGATACACCGTATTGAGACCTGTATTAAAAATCCTAAGTAAGGGTCAGAGGTCGAATACGCTGTATTCATAGTTATGAATACGCCGTATTAACAAGTCAGACAATAAAGTTTTAAAGTGTAGAAGAATAAAATGGATAACGTCGAGGTGAGGGTCAATACGCCGTATCCATAAAGTCTAGATACGCCGTATTGAGTACCTGGGAAGACAGACTCGATAATAAAAAGTAAAATACATTCTGGGTTGTCTCCCGGCAAGCAATTTTGTTTACAGAAAAGTCTTTAAGTTATACTTGTTTCCAGCTTTTACTTGGTACGTGTCATGAATCATCCTTCGTCCTTCTTTTGGAAAATATCTTGGTAGACTTGAGAAACATTTTCTTCGGTTCGGACCCAAATGTCATATTCGTATTCCTTGATTACGACATATTCCTCCGCTGGTCCAAATGAATATTTAACTACCTTAAACTTCTCTGATTTACATGTTGGTGGTTTCACGTAAGGAATTCCAAGTAGCTTGCATCTTCTCTCCTTGGATCTTTCTTCTTCATTAACGTAGTAATGAGGGTCTTTTTGAATCAAGTAGTCTTCTAAATTACCGATGTCATCATTGTCATCCTCCATAAGCTCGTGTTCATCAAACTGCCCATAATCATTATTTGTCACTGCATGATCATTAAATATTCTAGAAACATAAGGATAAGGGTTATAGTTAGACTTAGCATTGGCTCCTATGTTGTTTGCACGCTCAAAGTCCTCCCATTTGTCACTAGGTGAATAAAGGGTTCTAGCATTGTCATTTAGTTCTTCATCTACCCCTTTTGACCCTTCGAAGATGTCCTTACTATTTAAAGCTTCATCTTTTAATTCACCTTCTTCAAGAATCTCATACCATTCATAACTCTCGAAGTAAATCACATCTCCATTCTGAATTACTCCTTGTAAATCTCCACCATTGCAATATTTTTCCATTTTCCAATTGCAAGTGGGCCACTTAGCATGTCCATTCTTGAAGAGAAACGGCTTGCAAATATGTTCAGTATCGTCACTAGGTTTAATCCAAGGTCCATAATAAGTGATCACGGAGTTGATTTGGTATCCCTTATTTGACATTGAAGTGAGTTTCACGAAGGCGTCTACTTATTCATGAACGAGACACTTTCCTTCATACTTACAACCTTTTTCATCAACCAAATCTATTAATTGATGACTTGCTTAAGCACAGAAGGAATATTACTAAGACTTAGATTATCTAGTTATACCTGATGTAGGAGTTACACTGTAGTACTCACGGGTTATAGCTATCACTTAAAGGAGTTATGTTGTAGTGCTCAGTGCACACGTGCAATATGTAATGTGTATAGTTTCAGACAGGTGTTGTACTTCTTATACTTTTGATGTTGGGTATAGAGTACTTAGAGATTTAATCTTGCGTCATTCTTTAATCAACAACATTGCAAGCTTAAGTAACAAATTTGAGCGGGATGTTACTTCTTTTTCAAGTTTGGTATTTCAGGTTTACTTCACTATGTAGTCACACCAATAGCGACAGAATACGAGGTTTGGCAAGAATGCCCAAAGAGTTATAAAGGTTGAGATGTAATCAACAATCTCTCACGCGATATTATTGTGTTTATGATCCAAACAATGTACTTATCACAGTCTAAGCGACATTTTTCAAAGTTCTCAACGAGATTCATAACTTTTCAAGATTAGCTGATACGAAAACTTTCTCGATTTATATGAACGTACACGACAATGATGCTTCTGAGAGTTCGCAACATCATGGGGGGAATCGTGTACGTGGTGTGGTTTTCTAAGGGGAAGTAGGTTATTCTAATTTACTTAGTATGGTTTGTAAAGTATTCTACATATGTGAGAAAAATTGTTGCTGATTCCTTGCATGTACCCCCGAACAAATATTTACCAAGACCAAATGTCATGATACAGTATAGAAGCAGCATTAGTTGATGTGGTTGGCTGATTCTTCTACAAAATTCTGATGTGCATTTTAAATGTCAATGTTAGAAGATCATTCAAGCTACATCAAAGTTTTAGAATCTGCTCAAGATACGAATGTTGGTTTAGGGGGAAGCTGATTCAAAAACTTTGCCAAAAAGGAGTCTATGAAGAAAGCTTTTCAAGGCATGTTGCGTGATTTTGGGGGGAAGTTAATCCAACTCATGCATAGGGGTGTAAACGAGCCGAGTCGAGCCGAGTACTGCCAAGCTCGAGCTCGACTCGAATACTAAAACTCGAGCTCGAAGCTCGGCTCGTCATATAAAACTCGAGCTCGAAACTCCGACACGAGCTTGGATTATTTCACATAACAAGCTCGAAACACGATAAATACTTGGCATATCAAGCTCGACTCGACTCGATTTATGTATATAAAAGGGTAAAAGTGTAATTTAATTAAAGCTCGACAAGGCTCGCGAGCTTCACGAGCCGAGTATTTTGGAGCTCGAACTCGACTTGAAAATATACTCGGGTAGCTTGAACTCTAACTCGAGCTCGACTCGTTTATATCGAGTCAATTTTGAGTAGTTTACGAGTCGATCTCGAGTAACTCGCGAGTTGTCTCGTCTCGTTTGCACCCCTACTCATGCATACTATAATGGTTCAAGAACAAGTAAAGACACAGAAGATCCAAGTTGATGTACAAGTTTCAAAACCAGGAGAACTCAGAAGACATCTTCAGGTTTGGAAGTGCTTTGGATGAAGACTTTATTCTAGTTCTAATTGTACATTATTAGGAACATTGGTAAGTATTCCAATATGTCCAAATATAGGGGATAATATTGATAGGCCCCCCCTAAAAACAATATTGACTTAACGAATCTACAATTATTTTAAATAGTCGTGTCGAATAAGGACTAGACACGTCAAGTTAGTATAGTTAGGCGACACATAGGACTATATATACCCCTTCATACTTCCATGGAGGGGTGAGGATTCACAATGTAACATCTCATATGTTGTGGTTTCTCTTTCTCTCTCTCTAGAAACCCCACTCAACAACCTTTTTCCCTCCCCCCCCCCCCCCCTTATCACTCTACAATTCAATAATATGTGCATCTTACTATTTAATCAACCTCGACCTCCGGATCGTTGTAATTTAAGGCTAGAATCATTAGGGTATACAGACTACAACACACATAGATTCTAGAAAATAAGCACACCAAATTCTTCTTTCGTTAAGTAAGGTTCCTGTATTAAATATAAGAAAACAAGTGCGATTCTATCCCGGCAACGGAACCATGTATTAAAAATCCTAAGGTACGGGTCAGATCTTGAATCTTAGAATATCGTTAGTGAGTACATCTACATCAATCTTAAGCAGATAATTAAATTCTTTAAATATTTCACATAGGGGTGTTTCGAAGAGAAATATATCAGTACCGATTCTAAAGATTTGAGCAATCTCATTTTCTTTAATCAAGTTTCCATCTCCAAGGTCAGAAAGCTCATCATCCATTATCACATCTTCATCATCCGTATACCAATCCATCATCATATAATTACTAAACTTCGAAGCCAACCATTCACCGAAATCAACATTTGATGGATCGTATTCCATACCGGCATGAAGTCCATATACCTCCTTTTGTTTCTTAATTTCCATGTACTCATCGAATTGCAATTTGTAACTTCGGATCAACCATGTAGCAATCACACTCTCCTTGACTTCATTACTCACCATCGTATGATCACCCTATTTCAAATCTAGCCATTGCTCCATAGTTACATCAATCAACCTTACCAATCTCTTATTAATGAAAATCACCGCTTTCGCATACATTCTTTCACACTCATCATAATACAATTTCCTTTCATAAACATTAAGGTTCCCATTATCTAAATCATCCATTTATTTCTCAACACATGGCTAATAAGAAAGATCAGAAATTTTCACCTCATATTAAACAAATCATCATCCATTTCACGTAATCGGTTGAATTCATTAAAAATCATTCCAAGAGGTGTATCATAAGTAAATAAATCATCATCGATCACAAGTAACCCTAGTGCTTCAGATTCTTCTTTAATAACCTTTATCTTAGCTACTAAATAGATCCAGAAAATTATCAGTAGAATCAAGTTACAAATAAAATGTATATAGAAAAATTTAAACGCCAAACCCGAATACTAAAATTTTAGTATCAGATGGTCGATATGCCGTATTCAATTAATTGAATACGCTGTATTGATCTGTTGAAGAAAACACGATGTATTGGTTACGAAAGGGAGATCCGCCGTATTCAACTAGGTGAATACGCCGTATGGGTTATTCGACCAGAACAGTAACAAAAAAGAAAAACAATGGAGAAAAACAAAAATATTCAAAATTATACAATGCAGAAAAATCAAACAAAAAAAATACAGATGGAATATCCCGACACCAAGACAAAGACTCAAAATACAAAAATTAAATTACACTAATCTAAATTATGTTAAATCTAAACTAAAACACTAATAAACAAGAATTAAACAAACTTACTCCCCGACAACGACGCCAAAAAACTTGATGTGTCATTGTGCGTAGGTAATATTTATTATCAAGTTTTACTATTTATATTTTGCCGACTTTATCTTAAAACAACACTAACGGGCTGTGTACCCGATCAGATGTAGGTTCGTTGGTAAGTAGAGTATCGATCAATAAGAGCGAGTGTTAATACTTATATCTATCAGTATTTTAGTTATCTAAGTTAGTCCTAATTTATTCTATGTTATACCTAAGTTAAACCTAAACTAACACAAAATGGGAGGTTTTCAGCCTGAGAGACTGACACGAGTTTTGGTTTACCTAGACTGAGATTGGGCAATTAACACACATAAGTTGACAATTAAAAGATAGGGAAGCGGTGAAGCCTAATGTAAAGAAAACGTATTAACCATATTTATTTTGATAAAATGCAGGTTTTAGTTTATAAGTGCAATGATTGTCTTATCTCGTTGTTTATATCATTCCTAGATTTAGGCGGCACTTCTTCCTAAAACTAAGATCTGGCAATTCTGTCACAATTAACCACATCCGCATAAAGTACTCATGGTTGATTATAATCTATCTTATAAGACAATAATGGTGATCTTATTGAATACTAACTTATCAAGATTTACTAACTTAGTGTTTAACGGCTCTTTATATACTTGTAGACCACTATTCAAATCATTACCCAGGGAATCTGAACGTCATTTGTTGATCCTAGGTCCCTTGTTAGTCCAACTTGTTCACTAAACCAAAGGCAAAGACATGTCAATATTTGTGATCTGATTACTCTAGATATACAAATTGCAGATATGGAGAGCTATCCCGGCATCTAGCTAACGCTCTATTTGTATTCTTAGACCCAGTTGAATGATAGGTCGCATACTTAAGCACGTAAATGAGTATAAATTGATAAACATAAAACAACACATAACGAATAAGATGCAATCGAGATAAACATAAACAAAATGTTAAATTATCATAAACATGGCTAATACCTAAAGGTATTAGCCAATAGCCATTGTAACAATACAAATGTCATAGACGAACGATTAAGGTAAACTAAACAATAATGAACGATACCAAAAACCGAACGCGTATTTATAACTCTGCAAGTATCTTCTTGACAAATCTAATCAATTCTAATGCCATAATACTGTCTTCTTCAGACTCCAACTTTAATTCTAACATTGCAACACACTTCTTTCCTAAAGGATACTTTTATTCTCTATATAGCAATAATGAAATGACTAACCTACCTCAGTCACTAAGTATGTACCCCTGAAGAACCATGTAGCTTCCAACTTACTATATTCTAATCCTGCTGTGAGTTCCAAAACTTATCTTCATCATCTGGATTGAACATAATCATCAAATCTCCCCAAAGTACTCTATCAAATCCTTCAGGTATCTCATCTTGATATTTGTCCATCACCAGTTGATATATAGCATTCAAATCATCTCTATCAAATATGGAAAGCACCCTCATCAGAGTACTAAAGTATCTCTTTTGTCCATTGCTTCTAATCACCACATTTTGATTAATCTCCTCTAAGTGTTTAGCTTTATCAACCTGTGGTTTAGTTCCAAGATACTCAATTTTCCATTCTTTGATAGGATACTTCCTGTCAAGTATTTCATAATCCACTTCTTTTTCCTCATCTGGAGCTATTGTTAAACATAATCTCAGCTCATCATTCTCTTTCTCACTATCATCCTCAGAAGTGTTTTGTCTGAATCTTCTTTTCCTTGACTTCATCTTTTTCCTAGTACCAAGTTTTCTTTTTCTAGTACTTTCTTCTTCTTTATCTTCCTCCTTGACCATTTCATTCTTAGAGGAATCAATTCCTTTTTCATTCATCTTTTTGATCAGTCTTTCATCTTCAGCAGACCCAATAGAAATGAAATCTTCATCTGACCTCTTAATCTTTTCATACAGAGCTTGTATTTCCTCAAACTTCTTGGTTTTCAAATCAGAATGCTTGAAGTTTCCTACATGCTTCAAGTAGGTCATCATTTGATTTCTCAGTTGATTCTTTGTAGGTGGTCTGTTCCTGATAGCTTCTGATCTTTGTTGAGCAAGGAATTTTCTTTGAGCAGCAATTGTATCATGAAGAAATTTTGCTCTTTCTTCTATTGTAAATTGCTCTCTTTCTTCTTCTTGAAGCTTTTTAGCAAGAAGTCTATCCGCCTTAATTCTTGCCTTTATGTCATCATAATTTCTTATGAGAGCATCATTGGTAGCTTCTTCTTTAGCTAATCTTTTTCTTTCCTCTTCACCTTCCCATTCTTCTTGTACCTTCCTAGCCATTTCTTCATCACTGGCAAGCTGTTTAAACTTCTTCTCAGCTTCAGGAATACCATCAGATTCACTTCTAGATTCATCTTCCTCTTCTATTTTCTTTTTCTCTTTGTCTTTTGGATCAATCTTTGGAAGAGGCTTTAATGTTAAAAGTGATCTTGTTGAAGTAGGTCTAGATCTTTCAGTCTCTTCAATATCCTTAAACTCTATACCCTTCTCCTTCTCTCTTGAAACTGCTTTGGCTTGACTCATGTTGAGAAGAACCTGAGCTATTGTTTCATCATCTCCAAATATTGTAGAAGTAGGTGTTTGAGTAGTTTGAGTAGCCCATCCTCCTTCAGTATGATCATCAGTACTTAAAAGCCTTGCTTTGTAGAGAATACCCAACTAAAAACCCTTCATCTGATTTCCCAGCAAGCTTGCCCAGGTGGTCAATGGTATTCAAGATGGTCACATGGCACCCAAAAGGTCTTATATAACTTATAATTGGTATTTTACCAGTTATAAGTTCATAAGGTGTCTTATTATGAGGCTTGGTCACTAATACCCTATTTAGAACATAACAAGCAGTACTAACTGCTTCAGCCCAAAAAGTCTTAGGTAAAAATGAATCTGCAAGCATAGTCCTAGCAGCCTCAATAAGAGTCCTGTTCTTTCTTTCAGCAACTCCATTTTGTTGTGGAGTTCTGGCATTACTGTATTCCCTCTTGATCCCTTTAGACCTACAAAATTCAATAACATCCTTGTTCTTGAATTATGTACCATTATCACATCTAATAGTTTTAACTTTTTGATTCAATTGGTTCTCAATTTGTCTTATAAAGTCCTTAAGGATTCCACTAGTTTCATCCTTAGTTCTTAAGAAAAACACCCAACTAAACCTGTTAAAATCATCAATGATTACTAGACAATAAGTCTTATGGTTTAAGCTTCTTACAGATGTAGGTCCAAACAAATACATATGAAGAAGTTGTAAGGAGTGGCTAACAGAGTTCACTGATTTGGCCTTACAGGAGGCCTTGTGTTGCTTTCCTTTCTGACAAGCAACACAAGTGTGGTCATTTTGAAAAATCTTTGAAGGTAAACCTCTTACAAGGTTTCCCTTCACAAGTTTGTTTAGATTTTTAAAGTTAACATGACCCAACCTCCTATGCCATTTGTTAGATTCATCAATTGTGGCCTTTGCAATTAAACAAGCTAATCCTCCAGAAGGAACAATGTTCTCTAAATTGAAATTGTACATATCGTTTTGTCTGGGGATTCTAAGTAATACTTGATTTTCATCAGGTAACTTAAATTCAGGAGACAAAACAAGACATTCAGAGTCAGTAAACAGAACCTTGTTCTTTTTATCACACATTTGTGATACTGAAAAGAGATTGAAATGCTGAAGTTCTTTCACAAAGCACACATCCTCAAAATCTAACTTTCCTGTTTTTATTTTACCTTTACCAGTTATGTAACCTTTACTACCTCCAAAAGCAATAAGGCCACCATTAAAGTCTTGATATTCAGCAAGGTAAGCCTTGTTTCCAGTCATGTGCCTGGAACATCTACTGTCAACAATTCCTTTATTCTGTAAAGCTCTATGTGGATAATCCTGCACATCAAATAAAAGAGACTAGTTTCTCTTAGGGACCCAAGCCTGTTTGGGCTTGAGTCTGCCTAGTGGATCTTTGAAAGTGAAATAGTTTCTAAGACTGGATCAACCATTGTATTTGGAGACATTATGCCAGTTATGTCTTTGTGGTCTCCAATTACAACCTGCTGAGGGCTTAACAGCAGTTTCATTTTTCCCCCCAACAGCACTAACTGCATTTACCTTAGCAATATTAACCTTTTGTTTTGAAAAATTTGTTCTAAGTGCTGTTGTGTTATTTAAAGGCCTTGAAAATGGTAAATGAGGTTTGTGAAAAATGTTTGCTGGTCTAACTCTATTCACAATAGGCTTAAGAGTGTTAACTTTCATAGCAATACTAGTTAGTACTGCCTGTCTGTTAAAATTATGCCTAGCAGTACTAATATTCTTAGTACCGCCAGTTCTAACAATATTAACTGGAATTTTCCCAGTTCTAGTTAGTACTGCTGAAGGAACAAATTGGTTTTGTTTATTCACTCTTTGCACATTGTTCCAAATTTGCCTTATCTCCCTTTGTCTAGAATTCCTGTTCAACCCATTGGTTAACTCAGCTTGCTTAGCCATCCTCTTCTCATGGAAATCACAATCTCTGATAAGATGACTAAGACTTCCACATACAAAACATGCTTTTGTAACAAACCTATATCCCAACCCTTTCTTGTCAACTCTAGGATTTTTACTATGTGTGAATTGATTCTTAACAGTTTCCCTAGGAGTTTTTACTTGCTTATTAGCAAAACTAGGTGTTTCCTGTTCTTCTATTGGTACAGACACATGCTCATCTTCACTATCTGTTTCATACTCCTCAATGATAGGAGCATCAGACCAAACCTTAGGTTGATTTACTACTTTGGGTTCATTGACAGCTGGTTCAGGCAAAGATTCACGTGTTTCAACACTACAATCTGATTCACAAGTATCAAAGTCACTGGTTTGGGTTTCAGATTCACTAGTTTGAGTCTATTTTGGACCATATGTAAATTGTGAGTAATCTATTTCAATCTCAGGTCTGGATGGCATGTAATTCCTTGTCATGGGTGGGGGTATAGCATGCATTCCTTCTGTTGTAACAAACCTATCATACAAAGGTTGATTTTCTAAATCACTTTCCTTATTCATAAACACACTTTGTAAAACTTCATTTTCATAGCTCAAAATGCCATCATATCTGTTATCCCCATACCTAAGCCCAAATTTTATACATTAGCACTCATCTGAGTATTAGCATTTACCAAGATTTTTAGGAAGATTGTGCCATTTTTTCTACTTTAGCTTTTAAATCTTCTTTTTCTTTTTTCAGCATCGGTCTGCCAATAGATTCCTTAGGTATGTAGGACGATCCTGTTTTATCATCTAAGTCTAATTTTCATAAACCTTATCTTTTCCCCCTCATACCCAAAGTTGACCTTGTTGATGACAACTAATTATTCTTCAACTTTCATTAAATCTTGAGTATATGACAGTAAATTTCTATGCTTGCATCACTAAGTTGTGCTCTTTGTTTTTCATAGAGTTTTTTAAGTTCAGCATAAGACTCTTTACATTCTTTTAAACAAGAAATTACCTCTGTGTCGAGCCTGAGCTGTTGCAAGCCACAAAGCATAATCTACTTCTTCTCTGAGTGACTGGTCCCAATCAGCACCATCTCCATCGATAGTCACCAATGCTTAAGTCCATCCTGCTTACCATAAAAAAATTCTTCTCCATCCTATTTCCAAAGTTCCAGAGCATCTCTCACCTATTATCTTGATTTCCCTTGGTTCTAACACTCCTCTAGCAAAATGCCTGTCTGTGACAATGTAACACTCGTCTTTGTTTTATCAAAACCAAATGTTCCTTTGCATCAAATTGTAGCTTACTAACCTTGACTTTGTTGTAGACTTTTCATTCTCATCGAAATCATGGCCACCTGCCATATCAAGTCCATTTCTTCCTCTAAGTTCAAATTCATCACAAGCAGTTCCCAATCCTCATGATCCAATTGAGGGCAACTGGATTGATTTGCAAGTAAGGAGTATGATGAAGTTTGTTCATACTGTGAGTTATGACCAGAAGGATTAGAAACACCATAAGCGGTACTAACATCATTAGTACTGATGGTGTTTCTTAAGAGATAAAATGCACAATTCTGCGTGCTAGAGGGGTGATACAATTGAACCTTTACATCATTCTCAAAGACTCTTAGATTATTATACAGATCATCAAAGCTGAGACTGTCCACTCCTGGCTTGGTCCTCATGATTAAGGAAACTTGAGACCAGGCAGAAGGTAGAGATCTAAGGAATTTCTGATTTGCATCCTCAGTGGATACACCTGCCCCATGAATCTCTAATTGACTCAGAAGACTTTGAAACCTATCATAGCCTTTATGTAGTCCTTCTGAGTTTGATACAGAGAAACCTTCAAACTGTTGCTTTAGAATATACTTCTGCATCTTCTTTGATTCATCATTTCCACCAAATCTAGATTTGATGGCTTCCCACATCTCTTTAGCATCAGTCATTTTATTAAATTTAGCAAGATGATCTTCTGGTAAAGCCATAAGCAAATTGGTCCTTGCTTTTCTTTCTCTTTCTCTGGCTAAGATTTCTTCCGCAGTCCTTGGAGGCAGAACCTTGATTTGACCTTGTGAATCTATGGTGATTGATACAGGACCATTCCCATTTTGTATAACTTCCCAGATTGGATAGTCTGTGTGGGCCAAATAATGTTCCATTATCATGGCCCATATATGTAGGATCCCGATAACACTTCACTTCATACAATCGATCACGAAATCAGAACTAGAAAGAAAAAATAGCAACTACTTAATCATGAATAAGCAGAATAAGTATAATAAGCTATTGAATAGTAGAAATAAGCATGAAAACTAAATGTGAGAGCTTACAAGAGTTCCAAATGATTTTGAGATGAAATTCTATCCTAACCTAACCCCCTAAGTCCATGTTCTGCAACATATTAACCCCATGGACCCATCCTTATCTGATCCATCATCCTTAGCAGCTTAAAGCACTCCAATATTCAAACCAAATGAACAGAAACCTTGAGATTTCAATGAAACATTGACTCATTGAAACTCACAATCACTTTTAACAATATTTGAGAACAGAATTTAAAGAGAGCTTTTAAATAAACTGGAAATTTTATTAAGAACTTAAAACTTGTTACAATGCTTTGAGAATTTAAATGACATAAAAGTAAAAACTGAATTTAAACCTAAAATCTAACACATAATTAAAGACATAAAAGTAAAATTAAAACTAAACATAAAAACTACTCCTCGATCCTAGTTAACTCCCCGTTCTTTGTCTTCTTTCTTTATATAAGTTGTTGTGTGTGCTTGTTGTGTTTGTTGAGTGAGAGAGCTCAAAGCATCAATCTTGACCCTACATTTTCCTTGGCCCCCAATCTAATTGATCCAACCCCTTAATTCGTTTGTCATCATCTCTTAACCAATGGGGTCTTGAGGGATTGCCAACATGGCTTTGGGGTTTTGTGGTGTGGGGTTTGATGCTGGTGAGGGTGATGTTTTGGTTGTTAGCTATAGTGTCACATGGGGGGGGGGTAGAAGATGTACAGTGTGGGGTTCAGGGTATGGCGGGAAATATGGTTTTGAGTTAACAGGGTAAAAGGTTTTAGGGTTTGACACATTAAGTCCCTCGACTTATATTAGTGGTTTGAAAGTTTAGTCCTTTGTGGTGAGAAAAGGTTTTGGAAATTGGCAGGATGAGTCCTCCATTGTATATGGTGTTATTGGATGAATAGTCCTTATAAGACTAACAAGGTTAACTGGTATTGGGCTAATGGCGTTAACAGTTTGTTAAAAAGGGAATTGGGCTTGGTTTAAGTTATTTGGGCTGAGTAATATCAAAGGGAATTTGGCCTTTATAAATAAAGGCTTATTTAAGTCTTGATTTAAATGACTTCTTGGGCCAACTTGGCCCAATAAAAAGGGTTGGGTTGGCCCGATAAGTTTTCTTCGGTTTCGGCATTGACTTGACTTTGACTTTTTGACTTTGGCTTTTCATCACGCTCTTTCTGTTCTCATACTCGGTATTGTCGTTTTGGCTTTATTTTTCGTCCTTTAGTGAATATCCGATACATGCACAGTATAAACAAAAAAACAAGCATATATATGGCATTTTATATGCATTTTTGGTCGTTTAGGGTCGTTTTATTAAGTAAAAGGTATGTGTAATTACACACATACCAAAATCCCCATACTAAACTATTGCGTGTCCTCACGCAATGCTATAAGTAAACACTTAAGAAAACTAAGAATCTCAATCCCCCTCGACTAATAACCTCGAAAAGTAGCTAGGTGTTCATCAAGGGGAATTAGAGAATCAATAGTTTTTGAAAAGCCTCGTTTTTACCATTTTTAAATATATACACTTATTCTGACACATATTTTTGTATTTTTCCTTTTTCTCATTTTTTTTTACTTTTCATATTAATCAACTAACTAGAACGTTTGATTTTCGTTATTTTTATAACTTTTAGGGATCATAGATCAAGATGCATTTTAATCCTAAAATGCCCCAAAAAAGATAAATTCATCGTTCCTGACTTTTCACTTGTCCCAAACAAAGCTTAAAATAAAATCACCGTTAAATATAAGTTAAGATGCTAACACTACTCATATTTGTAACTTGTGAACTTTTCACTCCCGACAATTATTATATCTTAGGTGGATGTGCCATTTTGAATTTCAACCATGGATCAACGTTTTGCAAAATTCTATGTTTCACGTTCCACCCGAGAATAATGAGTTTGAAGGCGAGATCATCCCATGTAGCGAATTTCGTCTCGGCACATCCCAACCTTGCGGCTAAGTGACCAGGCTTTTGACACCCCACAGAGACTAGTATCGGGACTCACGGACCTTTGGTTTCAAAAACTCTTAGGTTTCCCGTATATACATAGCTTATTTAGAAAACTTAAAATGAAATAGTCAAAGTTCAAAAGCATATTTAAATTTAACAAAAAGAGATTTTCCTTACATTTATTAATTCACACTTAATATTTAAACATAACATTGATGCAATTGTAACCCTCGACCTTTTAGAAGGCTGCAACATCGGTTGTGAGCCGGCAAGATGCAACAAACTTTTATCAGTCTCGGATTTTTATTCTTACTATGGGCTTTCTTTAGAAGGCTGTAACATCGGTTGTGAGCCGGCAAGATGCAACAAACTTTTATTAGCCCACAGTTTATATTTATTATTCATTATAATTTTTTTTTTTCATTTCACACTTTATTTCACGATATAGAGAAGACTTCTTTTTGAAAAATTTAAGTATAAATTTGAACTAAGACTAAAATTATTGCTATCAACTACATAAAAATTGTTGATTTAAGTTTAATCTCCAAAAATAGCACGTATTATTAGTCCGATTAGAAGCTTATGGGAGAAAAAGCCACAAATTACATACATGAGCTCTTAAGATTTCCAAATAATCCTTGTTTAGCATCCAACTCATACTTAACTCTATCATTTTTTGTTCTTCGCGAAGATTCACGAATGCTTAGTCTAAAAGTTAAGGAACAAGCTAGAGCTCAACACGCTCGATCGACTCAAAATTTATTCTCATTCTACCTATCAGGAAAATCAAAATTATGACAAAATACTTGTTTTATTTTTGAATTTTTTTTAAATTTTTTCATTTTTTTGAAATTTTGATGGTAAAAACGGGATTACGAGAAAACAACGACTGCAGGCACAATCAAATTGATAGATCACTCCTCCCATACTAGAACTAAACATTGTCCTCAATATTTTAAGAAGGGTCTCTACGTAAATCCTAAGCCGTTTATTAAGTATGATTAAAGAAAAATGTTAGTCGATAAGATTAGGATATTGGTAGATTCCCAAATGAAGCTGAGGATTTGAAGCTTGAGTGAACGAAGGAAAAAACCATGAGCACGAGAGGCTTCAAAATCCGGGTAATCCTGGACAATAAACCACAAAACACAAAACACGAGAAATGTAAAGGCGAGCCTCATCACAATACAAAATACTTATTCATTACTACTACTAGGATAAGCATGTGTTGCCACCCATGAAGCGCCTTGTTTTTGTTAATCAAGTCACAAGCTCGACTCGACCCTGAATTCATTGGTCTATGGGGGAGCAAGTGGAAGATAAAATCTCCATCAGACTTTCATTCAAGTTGTTTGGATAAACATTGAATTTCATGAAAGTTCCACTCCGATGAGATACACTCAGCATAAAAGAATGATAAACGGAGATGTCAGGGTCAAAAATGGTATCTTCATTCCCGCAAGAGAGAAGATATGGTAGAGTAACGGGATACGTGATAAAAGGAAGAAAGATCCATACAACAAATGCCAAGAGAGGATATTGATCATCCTCGAATGGTAAATTCACATTTGTCATAGAAAGAACGTTCTCACGAATCCCGGAGTCAAAAATACTAGTCAACTCACCCGGATCAGGCTCACTCTTAAAATAAAAACAATCATACTCTAGTGGAGATATGATGTGAGCAAGTTCATCGCCGAACTCCTTATGATAAAAGTCACTCCTATCGGCAGGAGGAAACGGATTGATTGAAAGATCAAAGATGAACGAATCATATTGAGAAAAATCAGCATGAGTAGTGGTACTGCCACTACTCTTCTCTTTAATATGGTCGTTATCGAGATAGAAAGCTTCATAATCCAGAAGAGAATAATCAGAACGAGTAGTGGTGTACTGCCACTACTATTCTCTTCTAAATTAAAGCAGAAAGTTTCAGATTCGGGTATAGAATTATCAAAGGTGTTAGTCACTTCCAAGAAAGAGTTAGGAAATGTGGAGGGAGACTTGGTCAAAAAATCAGAAGATGGAGTGGGATTATCTTTTAATGCTTCGATGTTAGCAATAAGAAGATTAACATTCAACAATTTTTCATGAAGAATATCGTCTTTGATTGTTAGAATAAAATCAATATCAATCCCCGACATTACCAAAACTTTCGGGATAACAATCTCACCACACCTCCCGAGCTCTGACGAACTCAGCATTCTGGAGGTGATTGCATCGACATAATCGATTATCCTCACCATTGTTTTGTATTTTTTTTATAAAGTAAATTTTAGTTAAAAAATTAAAAGTAGTGTAGAATCTCATCACCTTGAAGGAGAAATCATCGTTGAAAATCGACGACATTCTCATAGTGTTCTTTGAAAGCTGTAGAGAGGGGGTAAGATTGTATAAAAAGAGGCACACACTACACACACTGTCAGTGAATCCCTCTGGACTCACTAGGGATCGTGACAAAGATTCTCAACACTAAACCTATAATAACTTCGTATGATTCCATTGCCAGGAATAGTGTAAGATGCTCATCCTCCATTATTAGAAGTCAACGGGCTCCTCGGTTTATAAAAACAGGTGTGACTGCATGGTATCGTCCTCAAGTCATCATCTTAGCAAATGTGAATCTTCCAATATCGAGCTTTAGCCGCTTGCTCTTCCGCAATTCGCTTTTCTTACTTCCTTTTTTTGCATAATTTGACCAACCACATCACATATGGATAGGTCATTTGCCTATAAGCATATTGTAGATTAGAAGCTATTTTGAGCATTGAAGATTGGATGATTGACGGTATATTATGGGGGTTTGAAATTGGTCAAAACCAAAAGAATTAGGATCATAGCAAGAATTTTGCTCATGATAATAGTCTTCATTCATTGGTTGACATTGGTAAGTTTCATGAGGTCCCCCGTAATTTTCACAACAAGGATATTGTTGTTGAAAATTTTGAAAATTTTGTGGAGGGTGGTTTGCAAAATTTGGAGAATCGTTAGAAGAGTACGGAGTTAAAAAATTGATTTGTGTTCCATTTCCAACAGTACAATAAAAACAAACTCCATCATATTCATTAAAACCACATTGTTGACACGTACCCAAAAAACTTTGTTGTTGCAAACTTTGCAAAATTTGTAGGATTTCATTAAGGTTTTGATTGTAGCATGGTTTCGGATTAGAGATAATTGGAATTTGCGGTAGACAATTGTAACCAAAATGAGCACCTTTCCCACAAGACTTACAAGTACATCGTTGACAAAATATATCGTCTAATGAATCCCCACACTCCTAACAACAATGGTGGTCAATATGTGGAGGACTTTGCGAGGAATTTTTACCGGGGTCTTGATTGAAGACGAATGGCTCTTGAGGTGCACTAACAATGTTAGTGTTGTCATTGGATGACTCGGAAGTGTTTAGAATTTCGTTTTCATCATGAACTGTATACCAACCTTCATTCAAACACTTTCGCACAAAAGCACAAGGTCGACAATATAGACCATCAACCGGATTTCCACAAGTTGCACAATTATGAGGGGGTTTAGGAACAAGAATCTTGTCTTCAAGACCCCCTTTTGAACAACAAAAGTCTGCAGTGTACAAAGCTCCACAAGACGAGCATTCTTTAATCGCATAAAGGGGATTTAAACGATAATCGAGTGATGCCATAAGAATTAAACAATATAGAGGGTTAAGAAAAGAATTAAATGGATAAAAAGAAAAAGAAGATTATTTTTGGTTTTTTAAACAACATAATTTATTAAAGGACAAAACGAGATCGAATAACTTAAACCTAATAATCAACAAGCTTCACGGTAGCTCTCTAAAAGTTTTACTTTTTAAAGGTGAGTCGTATATCGCAAGTGACACAAAAGGCAAGTTTTTAAATCTTTTATTCGAGTTGGGAACTTATTATGGATAATACCTCGATTGAAGGTATTATTTGTTGGTGTTCTTTTATCAACTTTGTAACTTTTTAAATTCACAAATTAACTAGGAAAGAGCAAATATTTTTGTATTTTTGTTTTTAATCTTCTACTTATATTAAAAAGAAAAGAAAATTATTTTTTACTTTTTTTTTTTGATTTTCTTAAAAGCGTAACTTTCGAAGACGAAAGGTTCTCCAAATTACGATCAACAAACTTCAAACGAAAGAATCTTAATCACAAATCCCCGGCAGCGGCGCCAAAAATTGATTCGTAGTAAACTAACAAACGTAATAAAATATATAATATGATAGAAAATTACCAAATTACCCTTGAGGACAAAGGTAAAAAGGAAAATCTTCAAATATAT